>CAUYQG010099528.1:0-15448 GCA_963574415.1 Tarsius wallacei
CTGAGGAGGAGCAGTCACTGGAACACCCTTCCCAGAGGCATACCAGTCATAGCAGCATTGCCTACAGAGGGAAGTGTTTCCCTAGTACACCCAACGTATTACCATAAGAAAATGACTGACAGTGGTGGGAAACGATGGGGGGTGGGAGGGATAGGGGAAGCAATTAATGGCAGTAAATACCTGTCTGGGGATGGGGGGACACTTCTTACAAACAAGGGTGCCTGAACGAGACATATTTGTTTACCTAACCCTTAAATGTACCCCTCAATATCACAATAAAAAAATAATAATTTTTTTAAAAAATTGTATTTTCTTTGTTGATTGCCCGAGTGAGCAGCATTCTTCTGTGATGGGTGCCCCAGTGACTGATCCTCCTCTATAATATATGTATCTAGTGAATGGCACTACACTGCAATGGGTGATTCAGTGACTGAACCTCTTCTTTGATGGCTCTTTCAATGACTGCACCTTTTCCATGACTGATGTACCAGTAAGTAGCCCTCCTCTGTGACATATGCCTTTGTAATTGACTTTCCCCTGCGATGGGAGCCACAGTGATTGTTCTTTATCTTTTGTGGCTTTCCCAGTCACTAGCACTCCTCTGTAATTTGTACTTTAGAGGAAAACCCACCTCTTTGATGAGTGATCAGTAATTAACCCTACTTGAAAATGGGAGCCACAGTGACTTGCACTACTCTGTGAAGGGTGCCCCAGTGAATGGACTTCCTCTGTGATCAGTGACCACTTGAGTGGTCCTCCTTCATAATAGTTGCCGCAATTATGGGTTGCCCTTACCACTCCTCAATTATGGGTGCCCCAGTGACTATGGCTTCTCTCTGATTGGAGGCCCTCCACAATAATGTTGCCAAAGAGACTAACTCTCATCTGTGAAAATTGACTAAATGACTGCCCCTACTCCATAATGGATGTCTCACTTACTGACATTTGTCTGTTCTGAGTTCCAAAATGACTAGATTTCCTTTGTGTTGGGTGTACTAGGGAAACACTTCCCTCTGTAGGCAATGCTGCTATGACTGGTATGCCTCTGGGAAGGGTGTTCCAGTGACTGCTCCTCCTCTGTTATGGGTGTCACAGTGACTGGCACTCCTCTATGATATGTGCCCCCAGGGATTGACGCTTTCTTTAATGTTATCATAGTGACTAGATCCTTCTCTGCCCTCCTCTGAGATTGGGATCTAGAGATTATATGTTCTCTGCTATGAGTGCCTTAAAAACTGACCCTTCTTTCTGAGGTGTGCCTCAGTGATGTCCTTTCTGTGACGGCTGTCCTATTCACTGTAACTCCTCTGAGATGGATTCCCACTTACTGATTTTTCTTTGTGATGTGTACTCCAGTGACTGGTCCTCCTTTGTTATCAGTGCCACAGTAACTATCTCTCCTAATTGGTGCCCCAGTGATTGGGTCACCATTGTGAGGTGTGCCCAGTGATTCAGTCTAATCTGATTGAGTGCCCCAGTGACTGGTTCACTTCTGAGCTGGTCCTAATTTGTGAAGGGTGCTCCAGTGACTAATGCTCAACAATAATGAATTCCTTAGTAACTAGCCCTCCTCTGCAATATGTCCCAGTTATTGATTCTCCTTTTTGATATGGGTCCCATTGAATGGCTCTCCTCTGTGATGATTGCCCCAGTTACTGGACCTCCTCCACAATGGGTGCTCCAGTGAGAAGTTCTCCACTGTTATGAGTGCTAGAGTAAGGTATCTTCTCTGTGATGAGTTTTCCAGGGAATGTTCCTTCTCTGTAATATGTGCCCCAGTAACTATACCTCCTTTGCTATGGTTGTCACAGTAATTTTCTCTTTGCTGCGATAGGAGCCCCAGACTCTGGGCTTCCTCTATAATGAGTGCCACAGTGAGTATTCCTCCTCTGTAATGGGTGCCCCAGTGTCTGGCTCCCATCTTTGGTAGATGGGTGTTCCAGTAACTGGACCTTCTCCATAATTGGTGTCCCAATGACTGGCCCACATCTGTGATGACTGCCCCAGTGACTGACTCTCCTCCGAGATGGATGTCCCAGAAACTAATTCTTCTCTGTGATAGATGCTCCAATGATTGGGCCTCCTCTATAATATATGTACTAATAATTGGCCTTCCTCTGTGATGTGTGCCTCAGTGACTGGCCTTCCTTTGTGTTAAGTGACTCAGTGACTGGTCCTTCTCTGTTATGGATTCCCCATTAACTAGTTTTCCTCTATGATCACTGCGTCATTGACTGGTTCTCCTAAATAATGGGTGCCCTATTGACTAGTCTTCCTTGATTATGGATATCCCAGTGACTGTGCCTCCTCAGTGATATATGCCCCAGTGATTAGCTCTCCTCCATAATGGGTGCCTTAGTGACTAACCCTTCTTTATGATGGGTGTTCCAGGGACAGGCCCTCCTCAGTGTTGGGTGCCCCAATTACTGATACTCCTCTGTAATGGTTGTCCCAGTGAGTGGCTCTCCTTTGTTATCAGTGCCACAGTGACCAACATTCCTCTGTGTGGGTGTCTCAGTGATTATCCCTCCATTCTGAGGGTCCCCCCATGACTGGCCTACTTCTGAGATGAGTACTACAGTGAGTGGCCTTCCTTGGTTATGGCCCTCTTCTCTTATGAGTGCCCAATTGACTGCCACTCCTCTGTGATGGATGCCCCAGTGATTGTTCCTCCTCTGTGATGGGTACCTCAGTGACTGTTTCTGCTTGTAGTTGGTGGTCCTGTGACTGGGCCTATTTTGTTATTGAAATCCAAGTGACTGGAGCTTCTCTGTAATAGGTAACTCTGTGACTATCCCTACTTTGTGTTTGGTGCCTCATTGAACCATTCACCTGTGGAATGCATGTCCCAGTGACTGTGTCTATTATTTTTTAGATTTGAAAATTCAGTTTACTTAGAAAGCAAATTAGAAATGAAGAGAGAAAAAGAGAGGAGATTCACCTACTCTAGGTTGGCAAGGGAACTAAAACCAGGAACCATGGTAGTCATAGCTCAAAGAGCTACATACACACACCAGAGTTTAACAAAACAATGACAATGACTAGATCTACTCTTAATCAGTGACCCATTAACTTACCCTCCTCTGTCATGGATGCCTTGTAACTGGTCTTTGTCTGTGACAGGTGCCTCAGTTACTGTGCTTCTTTGAATGATGAACCAATGACATGGTCTTCTCTGTGATGGGTGTAACAGTGGCTTGGCTTCCTCCATAATTGGTGCAAAGTGACTTGGCCTTCTCTATGATTGATGTCCCAATGATTGGTCATCCTATTTGATAGGTGCCCCAGTAACTAACCCACTTCTGGGATGGGTGTCCTAGTAACTGTTCTTCCACGAAAATGGGTGCCTCAATAATTAGTTGTGCCCCAATTTCAGGGCCTCCTCCACAATGTGTGACCAACTGAAAAATCCTTTTGTTTGATTGGGGTCCCAGTTTTTGATTCTCCTCTGTGATTTCTGCCCTAGTGACTGAGCTTCCTCTGCTATGTTGGCAACAGTGGTTAGCCCACCTCTGTGATCAGTGTTCCAGTAATTACCTTTGTCTCTGAGAGGTGCCCCCTTGGCTGACTCACCTCTTTCATACATGCCTCAGTGGCTGACCCACATCTGTGATGGGTGCACCAGTACCTGGCCCTTCTGTGTGAAAACTGCATAAGTGACTGGTCTCCTTTTGTGATGATTGTCATAGTGACTGGCCGTGCTCCTTAATGACTGCCCCCAATGACTTCTCCACCTCTGTATGTATGCCCCAGAAACTGACCCTCCTCTGTAATCTGTGCCCAGTGATTAGTTTTTCTCTGTGGTCATTTCCATAGTGATTGATTCTTCTACATAACAGGTGTCTCAGTAACTAGCTATCCTCTATAATGGGTGCCACTCTGTCTGTGCCTCCTGGGTTATTGTGTAACAGTGACTGGCCCTCCTCCATAATGGGAGTCCTAGTGACTAGCACTCCTCTGTGATGGTTGTCCCAGTAAGTAGACCTTCTCCATAATGAGTGCTCCAGTACAAGTCCTTCATTGTGATGAGTGTCTCCAGTGTGATTGACATTCTCCTGTGATGGGACACCAATATGTTGGTCCTTCTCTGTGATTCTTGTCCAATTGGATATCCCTCCTCCATAATGGGTGCTCCAGTGGTAGTCTGTCACTTGTGATGGGCGCCCTAGTGTCTAGGTCAGATCTGTGAGTGGTGTCCCACCATCTAGCCTTCTTCTGTAATAGTTTCCCAAGTTATTTGTCCTTCTCTGTGATAATTTTCCTAGTGAGAAGCCCTCCTTGTGATCAGTGCCTCAGTAACTGGGCTTCCTCTGTTTTTGGTGCCCCAGTGATTGGTAATCCACTTTCTTGGTCTCCCCTTAAAATAAGATCACAAAAGTGACTTGGTCTTTTCTGTGATTGATGTCCCAGTGCCTAGCTTTCCTCTGTGATGTATTTTTCAGTGACTGTCCTTTCTCCAAGTTGGGTGCCTCATTAACTGGTCCTCCTCTGTGATCAGTTTCCTGGTGATTGGCTCTTTTTTATAATCACACTGGCACTTCTTTTGGATGAGTCTCCCAGTGACTGGTCTCCTCTGTGTTGGGTGCTCCAATAAGTGGTCCTCCTCTGTGAAGAGTGTTATAGTGACTGACTCTCTTCTGATTTCTTTGCACCACTGATTAGCCTTCTTCTCCGATGGGCGCACAAGTGACTAGCCCTCCTGTATAATAGGTATTATGGATTCCCAGTGACTGGGCCTGATCAGAAAGGGGTATCTCAGTGACTAGCCAATATCAGAGAAGGTTGTCCTAGTGATTAGCCATCCTATAAAATGCATTCCCCATTGACTCACCCTGCTCTGTGATGGGTGATGTCTGGCGATGCCCTGTGATGTCACAGTGACTGGCCCTCCTCCATATTGTGTTTTGGTTTTATTTTTGAGTTATAATCTCACTCTGTCACCCAGACTGGAGTGCAGTGGCCACTCCTGGCCACTGCAACCTCAACCTGCTGGGTTCCGGCGATCCTTCTGCCTCAGTCTTCCAAGTAGCTGGAACTACAGGCATGCACTACCATGCCTGGCTATTTTTTTATTTATTTATTGTGGAGGTAAGGTCTTGCCAAGTTGCCCAGGCGGGTCTCGAACCCGCTGACTTCATCAATCCACTCACCTCAGCCTCCCAAGGCACGAGATTACAGGCTGAGCCACTGAGTCTGGCTATATTGTTGGTCTCAGTCATTATCTCATCTCTGATGGGTAACTCAGAGAATAGCCCTCCTCTGTGATTGGAACCCCAGAGACTTGTCCTCCTCTATTATGGGTGTTTCAGTGATTACCATCTCCACAATGGGTGCCCCATTGATTGGGCTTCCTTTGTAATTGGTGAGCCTCCTCTTTGCTGGGTGCTTCAGTTAATCTCTGTCCTCTGTCATAGATGCTTCAGCGACTGGCTTTCCCCTCTGACAGGTGCCCAAGTGACTAGATTTCCTATGTGATCACTGTCCCCATAACTGGGTCTCTCAGATAATGGGTGACCCAGTGACTCCTCCATCATGGATGCCTTTGAGATTGTGCCTTTTCAGTGATTGTTGCCCCAATGACAGGTCTTCCTATATAATGACTGTCCTAGTGAATTGTCCTACTTTATAATGGGGGTCTCAGTAACTGGGCCTCCTACATAATGGTTGTCACAGTGATAAATCCAAACTTTTAATTGGTGTTCAATTTACAAGCACTACCTACTGATGGGTGCCCAAGTGATTGGCCTTCGTCTGAAAAATGCCCCATTGACTGATCCTTTGCTCTGATAGATGTCCCAGTGACTAGATTTCCTCTATGATCACTGCCCCAATGCCTGGGTCTCCAAGATAATGGTGCACCTGTGACTAGCCCTACTCCATTATTGGTGCCTTAGTGGTTGGGCTAATTTAGAACTTGTTCCTGACTGATGTGTTCTGCTACTTAATGGATGCTTCAGTGAATGTGTCTCTTCTGTGATTTGTGTCTTATAACTGAGTCTACTCCATAAGGGATGTCCCAGTGACAAATTTGTGATACGTTTCCCAGTGACTGGCCCTTTTCAGTGATGGGTGGCTCTGTGATTGGTTTTCATCTGTAATGGCTGTCACATTGGTTCACTTCTGTGATATGTGCCCCAGTAACTGTACCTTCTTTGTGTTTGGTGCCTCATTAAATGGCCTTATTCTTTGATTGGTGTTCCACTGATAGTCGGTCTCCTGTAATGTACCCCAGTGATTAAACTTATTCTGTGATGTGTTCCTAAGTGACTGGCCCTCCTCTGGAATGGGAATCTCAGTGAATTGACCTCCTCTATAATGTGTGCTCTAGTGACAAGCCCACATCTGTGATCAACTTCCAACTTGCAGATCCTCCTTCAAAATGGGTGTCCTGGTGATTTACCTTCCTCTGTGATGGGTGTCCAGTGACTGACCTCCTTTGTGATGGTTGCTCAGATGAATTATCCTCCTTTGTTATTGTTGTCCCCGTGACTGACCCTCTTCAGTGAAAAATACTCCAGTGTCTGATTCTTTTCAGTGATGGCTGCTCAATAACTACCTTTCCTCTGTGATTACTGCCTCAGTGACTGACTCTTCTCTGTGATGGTTGACCCAGTGACAGGTTGTTCTTTTTAAGGCTATCCCAGTGATTAGCTTTCTTCTGTGATGGTTGCCCCATGACTGGCATTCCTGTATAAAGTGCATCTAATGACTGGCATTCCCTGTAATGATTGCACAGTGA
The DNA here is from genome assembly GCA_963574415.1 of Tarsius wallacei. NCBI lineage: Eukaryota > Metazoa > Chordata > Mammalia > Primates > Tarsiidae > Tarsius > Tarsius wallacei. The sequence continues at coordinate 6,740 of CAUYQG010099528.1, forward strand.
TTGACCCTCCTCTGTGATTGTTACCTCAGAGCCAGACCTCCTTTGCAATGTGTGCCCCAGTGATTACCCCTTCTGCACAAATGATGTGTTCCTAAATATGCTTCTTGATTATGGAGACTTCAATCACTGACTCTCCTCTGTAATGCATGTCCCAGTCACTTGTCTTCCTTTTTGATGGGTGCCTCAGTGACTGACCTTCTTCTGTAATTAGTGTCCTCATGACTTGCCCTCCTTCTATTGAGTGCACCAGTGACTAGCTCTCCTCTGGGTTACGTGCCTCAGTGACTAACCCTCCTTTGTGATTGGTGCTCTACTGACTGACCTTTTTTCATAATGGGTACCCTAGCTGTTTCTATCATGGGTGCTCCTGTGACAGGTTCTCATCTGTGATGCATGACAGTGATTAGCCCTCTTCTGTGATAGATGCCCTTGTGACTGGTGTTCCTCTGTGTTGTGTGTCCCAGTGATGTTCTGTGATGAATGTTCTATAGACTGATCTTTATTCATAATGTTGGTCCTAGTGAATAGTCCTTGTCAGTGATCGGTGATGCAGTGAATGGTTCTCTGTGATGTCTGTTCCAGTGAATGTCTCTCTCCTCTGATGGTTGCCACAGTGACTGGACCTCCTCTATGATGGGTTGCCACAGTGACTGGCTCTACTCTCTGATGAGTTTTTCTAGTGACTGGGTCTCATCAATAATGAAGGTCCTAATGACTATACCTCTTCTGTGAAAGGTGCTAAAGTGATTGACTCTCCTCTGTGATGTATGCCCTAGTGACTAGATCGCCTATGATTTTTTCTCCTGTGACTGGACCTACTCCATAGTGGTTTCCCCAGTGGTAGGCCCTATTCTCTGATGTATGCCTCAATGACTGCTTCTTCTCTGTGATGGTTGTCCCAGTGACTAGCTCCCCTCTGTGATAGTTGTCTCAGTGACTAGACTTCATCAATGATTGTTTCCCCAGAGACTTGTCATTCTCTGGTATTGGTACTTCAGTGACTGGCCCTCCTCTGCAATCAGTATTTGAGTGGTTTGCCCTCCTTCTATTGGGTGGCCCATTGATTGGTCCTCCTTTGGGATGGGTGCATCAGTGACTAGTCCACTACTATTATGCAAGACTCAGTGACTTGGTCTCCTCTATAATTGCTACCCCAAGACTGGCCCACTTCATAATTGGTGCCCCAGTGAATAAAACTCATAGTGTGCCATAGTGACTGACCTGCCATCTTTGATGGCTATCCTAGTGACTTGGCTTGATTTATGATCAGTGACCCATTGACTGGTCCTCCACCATAATGTGTACCCTGATGTCTACTCTTCTCTATCATGAATGCTCTAGTGATTGACTCTCTTCTGTGATGTATGTCCCAGTGACTGGTCCACTTATGTGAATGTTGTCCTAGTAAATGGCTCTCCTCTGTGTTGGGTGCCCGAGTGACTGAACCTCCTCTGTGATTGGTACCTCAGTGACTGACCCTCATGCATAATGAAGGTCCTAGTCACTAGCCTTTCTCTGTGATGTGTGCACTGGTGATTGGATCCTCTCTGTGAAGATTGCTCCAGTATCTGCATCACATTCATAATGGGTGCCTCAGTGACTGGCCCTCCTTTTTTATGGGTGCCCAGTGACAGGTCCTTCTTTGTGATCTGTGCTCCCATGACCATGTCTCCTGTATTAATGGTGCTCCAGTGATGGGACAACCTCCATTAACAGTGTCACAGTGATTTGGCCTCTTCTATGATTCATGTCCCAGTGACTAGATCTTTTTTACAATGTTTTCCCAAGTGACTAGCCCTCCTTGGGATGGGTTTCCACTTTCTGGACCTCCTCCATAATGAATGCTTCCATTACTGGCCCTCCTTCATGTTGGGTGTCTCACGGATTGGGCTTTCTCTATAATTTGCGCCACATTTGTTGGGATTCATTTGTGATTGGTGGATCAGTGAATGATTTTCATATATGGTGGGCATCCCAGTGACTAGCCCTTCTCAGTGATGGGTGTCATGGTTAGTGGACTTCCTCTGTAATGGGTGTTTTAGTGACTGGTCCTCCTCTGTAATTGGTGCCAAAATGGCTGGCCATCCTCTTTGATGGGTGCCTATTTACTACTAAACCTCTTTTGTGATGGGAGACCTAGTAACGGGGCATCCTCCACATTGGGTACCCTAGTAACTGACCTTCCTCTGTAATGGGTGTCCCAGCAATTGGACAGTCTTCATAATAGGTGCTCCATTGACAAGGACTGAATGGCTCCCCTGTGATTAAACCTCCTACAAATTGGATTCTGCAGTGTCTAGTCTTCCTCTGTGATTGGTGTTTCAAGAACAGGGGTTACTCCATTACTGGTGTCCCAGTGACTAGCCCTCCTTTCTGATGTGTGCCTCAGTAACTGGCTCTCCTCTCTTATGGGTGTCCTAGTGACTAACTCTTCTCTGCAATATATGTTCAGTTACTGGCCCTTCTCCATAGTTGGTATATCAGCCCTCTTCTGTGATGTGTTTCATAGTGACTGGTCTTCCTCAGTTATGCATGCCCCAGTAATTGATCCTCTTCTCTTATGGGTTTGACAGTGACTATCCTTCTACTGTGATGGGTGTCACAGTTACTAGCATTTATCTTTTAGGGATACCTTCATCACTGTAATGAATGACCCAGTGATTGATCTGCCCTTTTATGGAGGCTCCAGTGAAGGGCTTTTCTTTGTGTTGTGTGCCCAGTTACTGATCCTCCTCTGTGATAAGAACTCCAAAACCTGGCCCTTTTCTACTTAATTTTTGCCCCAGGGAGTGGCCATTTTCTGTGTTTTTTGTACCAGTGACTAACTCTTCTCTGTAATCCAAGTCCCAGTGACTGGACCTCCTTTTAATGAGTGCCACAGTGGCTAGTTTTCCTCAGTGATGGGTACCCCATAGACTGGCCCTACTCTGTGATAGGTGTCTCAATGACTTGATCTCCCTTGAGATGTGTGCCCAGGTGACTACCCATTCTCTGTGATGATTGTCATCATCACTGATCTTCCTCCATAATGGAGACCATGGTATCAGGTCTTCCTCAGTGATTCATGTACCAGTGACTGGCACACTGCTGTAACTGGTGTCCCAGTGAATAACATTCTTCTTTGATGGTTAACCTAGTAATTGGACCTCCTTGATTATGGTTTCCCCAGTGGCTATCTTCCTTCCTGATGGGACGACAATGCTGGATACTTCCATAAGTGTTTCTTTCTTAAACTGCCCTGCAGTGTATTCGTTGGACATATTTTCAATGTGTGAGAAAATTACATGCCCTGATCTGTAATGCGTTATCTAGTTCCTAGCTCTCCTCTATGGTGGGTGCCCCAGTTACTGACTCTCTTTTATGATGGGGGATCTCTTTATCTCCTTCCTCTGTGACAGATGGCTGAGTGACAGTCACTCTTTCTAATGGGTACCTCAATGACTGGCCATTTTCTGAAATCATCACCTAAGTGACTAGCCCAACTCTGTGATGGGGGTCTCAATGACTGGTCCTTCTTTGGGGTAGGTGCCCTAGAAATTGACCTTATTCTGTGATGGGTGTCTTAGTGACTGGCTACTGGCTATACTCTGTGATGGTGTCCTAGTGACTATTCCTTATCTGTGATGGGTGACTCAGTGACTGCCCCACCTCTGTTATCAGTGCCTTAGTGTGGTGCCTTTCTCCTATGGATTCCCTAGTGACTTGCCCTCCTCTATGATGGGGGCCTCAGTGACTGGCCCTACTCAATTATTGGTGTTCTAATGCCATGTCCTCCTCCTAATGAATAATCAGTGAATAGCCCTTGTCTTGGATATGTGCCTTAGTAACTTGCTCTCCTCTTGGATGACTATTTCAGTGACTGGCCCTCCTCTCTGGTGGATGCCTCAAGTGACTGGCTGCTCTTATTGTGCCCCAGTCAATATTCCTTCTCTGTAATCATTGCCCCAGTTTTTAGCCCCCTTCTGTGATTGGTACTCCAGTGACTAACTCTCCTCTGAGATGATCATTCTAGTGACTGGCTTTTCTCAATGATGGTTAAAGCAGTTTTATCTGTGATGTGCTCTAGTGACTGGCCCTCTTCTATTATAGATGCCTAATAATTTTAATTCCTTTGTGATGGGTGTCCCAGTTATTGGCCACATTTGTGTTAGATGCACAGGTGACTGTGACTTCTTTGAGACCAATGCCCTTATGAGTGCTTCTCCTCCAAAATGAGTACACTAATGACTAACCTTATTCAATCATGGATGCTTCAGTGACTTACTCTCCAATATGTCGCATGTCCCAATGCCTGGTCATCTTCTGTTATGGATTCCCTAGTGACTGGCACTTCTCTGGGATGTGAGCCTAATGACAGGTCCTTCTCTGTGATCACTGTCTGTTTAATTGGTGCTCTTTGATAATGAATATCTGAGTGATTAGACCTCATCCGTGATGGTTGCCCTAGTGACTGGCTCTCCATTTTGATAGGAACCCCAGTGACTTGCTAACTTCTGTGATGATTGGACAGTGTTGGGGTCTCCTACATAATGTGTGTCTCAGTGACTGGCTCGCCTCTGGGATGAGTGACTCAGTGAGTGACCCACCGCTGGGATGAATGCCTCTGTGACTGGCTCCTGACTGGAATGAGTTTCTCATTGATGGACACTTCTCTGTGATCAATGCCCCATTGACTGACATTCCTTTTAATTTGTGTCAGTTACTGACTCTCTCCTAATATTGATATCTCAGTGACTGACACTCCTTTGTGACTGTCATAATGACTGGTCACCTCTATGATGAGTGCATCAGATATTTGTCCTCCTCTGTGATGTATTCACCATTAACTGGCTCTCCTTTGTAATGGTTGCCCAGTAACTGACTTTCCTCTCTGGTACATGCCTCAGTGGCCACCCTTCTTCTATGATGTGTGTCACAGTGGCTGGCATTCACCTCTTTTTTTAACTTTAAAAATTTTTTATTATAAAATTCGGGGGCACATTTCAGGGTTAGATATATAAATATTCACTGTGCAGATACCCTTGTTGAAGAGGTGTGACCCCCATCCTCATGCAGATATCCACTACTGCAAATCCCACCTCCCACCCCTCCTCATGTTTCCCACTACACTCAATTATTTTCTTATAGTATTGTGATAGTTGTTCAAGGTCCATTTATGAATGAGAACATGTGATACTCTCTTCTTAGTTTCTGTGAAAGATCACTCAGTACTATAGACTCTAATTCCATCCAGGTTGCTGAAAAGTTTATAATTTTGTTCTTGTTTATCAATGTATAATATTCCATTGTGTATATGTACCGCATTTTAAAAATCCTGTCTTTTTTTGATGGGCAACACTGTTGGTTCCATGTTCTTGCTACTGTGAACAAGGCTGATATAAACACCTGTGCAGGAATCTTTTTGTAGAGTGGCTTGAGTTCTTCTGGGTATATTCCCAGTGGGGGAATTGTGGGGTCATATGGGAGGTCGAGTTTTAGAACTTTTAGCAATCACCACACTGTTTTCCACAGAGGCTGTACTGGTTTTCACTCTGACCAACAGTGTAGAAGTCTTCCCTTGTTCACACATCTTTTCCAACATCTGTTAATTTTTGACTTACTTATGATAGCCATTCTGACTGGATTTAGATGATATCTAGGTATAGCTTTAATTTGCATCTCCTTGATGACTAGTGAGGCTGAACATGTATCTAATGGCTACTTATATGTCTTCTTTGATGAATGTGTGTCAATTCATCTTCTTTTGCCCACTTTGTAATGGGACTTTTATCTTTTAAACATTTTTGAGTTTCTTGTAGATCCTAAAAAACTAGCCACATGGGCACCAATTATATAGAAAACCCAGTAACTGTAATACCCATCACTAGAAATGAGAGGCCACTGGATAGCAATATGTAGTAGAATCAGCTACTGGGGCACAAATTACAGAAGAGTCTCAGTCGCTGGGATACAAATAATAATAGAAGGCCAATCACTGTCCACAGATTACAAAGAAATAACATTCACTATAGCATCACAGAGAAGGGCAATCCATTAGGGCACAAATGACAGCTGTGGTCCAATCACTTGGGCACCAATTATAGAGGAGCTCCATCACTGTGACACCCATCACAGAGAAGGACTACTCACTGGGGCCTTCATAATACATTAAGGCCATTTACTGGGGTGCAAATAACAAGGGAGGTCCAGAGACTGGAGCACCAATTGTGGAGGAGGACCAGTGTCTCTTACACACATCACAAAGAAGGGACAGTCAGTGGGGCACCCATAATGGAGAAAGCCCAGTAAGTGATACACCAATCACAGAATATGACTAGTCACTGGGTAACCAATATAAAGGAGGGCCAGTCACTGGAGCATCAATCACAGAGAGACTCAGTCACTGGGGCATGCATAATGATGGAGGGTCAGCCACTATCCCAACAATCATAGAGGAAGTACAGTCACTGACATAATCATCACCGAGAACGTTGTCAAAAAGGAGTTCCAGTCACTCGGGCAACAATTATGAAGAAGGCCCTATCATTACGACACTTATCACAGAGAAGTACTAGTCACTGGGGCACCTATCATATATTAAGCCAATTCACAGGGGAACAAATCACGGAGAAGGTCTAGGCACTGGGCAGTTATGTATGAGTGTCAGTCACTGGGACATCCATCACAAAAGAGGGTCAGCCTATAGGGTACTCATTATGGAGGAGGCCCAGTAAGTGGTCATCCATTATAGAGTAGGGTTAGTCATGTGATAAGCAATATGGAGGAGGTCTATTAACTGTGGCACTCATAATGACATAGGGTCAGCCACTATGGCACCAAACACAGAGAAAATACCATCACTGGAGCACACATCACAGAGGAGGGCAAGTCACCACTGCATTCATTTTTGAGGAGGGTCAGTCACTGGGACAACCATCACAGATGAGGGCCAGTCACTGTGGCAACTATAACACACAAGTGTCATTCACTAACTCACCTATCACAGAAGAGGATGAGTCACTGTGGCACACATCACAAAGTAGGGCACAGTCAAAGTGATTCATATGCCACAGTAGGGCCAGTCACAACAACATGCAACAGAGAGGAAGGCTAATCACTGGGCCACCCATCACAGAGGAGGGTCATTCATTGTGGAAACCATAATGGAAGATGTCCAGGCATTAGAACATCAATCATGAAGAATGGTCAGTACTGGGCTCCCATCGCAGTGAGGAGGGGCAGTCACTGAGGCACACATGACAGAGGAAGAGTCATGAATGACATCACACTGGAGGGCCAGTCCCTGGGACGGCCATCACAAAAGAGGGCCAGACATCTGGGCAGCCATCACAAAAGAGAGTCAGTCACTGGGCCAACCATGACAGAGTAGGGGCAGTCATTGTGGCATCCATAACAAAGGAGGGCCAGTAACATGGGCCACCATCACAGAAATACCATTGGGAAGCCTGTCACAAAGGAACGCTAATCCCTGGAAACCCATTACAAAGGAGGGGTAGTCACTTAGGGATCTGTAACAGGGTAGGATCAGTTACTGGGGCAACCATTTGTAGGAAGACAAATCCTTAATGCTCAATCACATAGGAGGCCCATTCACTGATGCACCAATAATGGAGGAGGGCCAGTCACTTAGGCATCCATTATGAAGTAGACTCAGTCACTGGGGCAGAGATTAGAGGAGAACCAGGATTTGGGCACCTATAATGAAGGAGGACCAGTCACATGGGCACCCAACACAGAGTAGGTCTTGTCACCTGGTCATTGAGTATGGGTAAGGGTGAGTCACTGAGACACTGTTCACAAGAGGGGTCAATCACTGGGAAACCCATCACAGAGAGGATTAGTTACTTGGGCATCCATTACAAAGGAGTGCTTGTCACTGAACTACATATTGTAGAGGAGGGCCATTGACCGGTATCCTCATCACAAAGGTCAACCAGTCAGTGGAAAAATCATCTCACAGGAGAATCAGTCACCAAGGCACCAATCACAGAAGAGAAAAATTCACTGGGACATCCATCACAGAGGAAACCAGTCACTTATGTACTTACCACGTTGAGGCAAGTCACTGGGGTACTGATTAGAGAATGGAGCCAGTCACTGTAGCATTGATTACAGAATAGGGCCAGTCAATGAGGCATGAATGAAGAGAAGTGTCAGTCACAGAGGCACTCTTCACAGAAGAAAGTAAGTCATTGTGGCCTTGATAACAGAGGAAGCACTGTCACTGAGGAATACATCACTGAGAACAGTCAGTCACTGAAGTACCAATCACAGAGGTGGAATAGTCACTGGGTCAGTTATCATAGAAGAGGGCCAGACAATTAAGCACCCATTACAGAGAAAGACATGTCCCTGGAGCACAAAGCAAAGCATAGAAGCAGTCTTTGGGGCACCCATAACAGAGGAGAACTACTCATAGGATCATCCATCACAGAGATGAATCAGTCAGGGGACATCCTTCAAAGAGAAGTTCTAGTCATGGAGACACCAAAATAAAGGAGGATTTGAAACTGTGGCACCAAAACCAGAGTATGGACACTATCGGAGGAACCCATTACGGAAGAGAAACAGTCAATGAGGCACCCATTAAAGAGGAAGCCCAGCAACTCATGGGTCAATGATGAAATCAGAACAGAGATTTTGGTAAGATGTTTGGTAAAGAAACATCTTACCAAAATCTCTGGGATGCCATGGAAGCTGTAGTAAGAG
>CAUYQG010099530.1:0-30658 GCA_963574415.1 Tarsius wallacei
CCGGCTGATTTTTTGATTTATTGTAGAGATGAGGTCTCGCTTGCCCAGGCGGGTCTCGAACCCGTGGGCTCAGGCAATCCACTCACCTCAGCCTCCCAAAGGCGCGGGATTACAGGCTGAGCCACCGAGCCCGGCTATGGAGGAAATCTTAAATCTTGATAAGGGAGTTCCTACATAGTGGATAAGCACTGACATCAGAAGTCATACACCTTTTGTAAAGTGCCAGAATGTGTTAGTACTTTGCCTTGCCACCAAGGTCCCTTTCTAATTCTTGAGTCAAGCTCCCTGCCACCCCTTGGTGCATGTATCTATTTCATTGCAGCTACTGCATATGACTTCAGTTAGTATGTGCATGGAAGGGTCTGTGGGACAGAACATGTGAAAGCAAGCACAGTTACAATGGAACAAGGACATCATTTGGTCAATAGTTTAGTATCTCAAAATCTGAAGAAGGATCATTTTCAGATAGACTAGTAGACCCAAATTGCCCTTTTTATTGCTTCACTAAAACATACCACTTTGCCCAGTTCTTTTATCGACTTTTTCATCTCAAGCACAAATTCTTACTTAGGTAGAAGTTAAAAGCCCACAACACACTAATTGTAAAAGCAAAAGCGCCAATTCAACAGAATTCCAAAATCACAGGAAATATCCGTGACCTTGACAGCTCTTGTGTAAATTAAGTCTGAAAATGATTTTTTTTTAAAAGAAGGCTTTGGGTGTTCCTTTGTAAAACTCCACCCCTCTGGGACAGTAGTGTGTTTATTTATGGGAGATAAAAAAACAAACAGCATCAGTTGCAGAAGAATGAGAAACACTGAGATTACTTTGTAGAGGCCAAGAAAAAGCTGGCTGCTAAGATTTGGTTTAAATCACACCCCTAAAATATCACCCCACCTTCTAGATACATATGTTATTTGTATAAATAACATAACTTTTTTTCCTCCCCACTACTCTGCTTTGCAAAAAGCAAGCAAGAGTTAAAACACAAGAGCAATTTTCAGAGGAAACCTCATGACTAGCAATCAGCGCTAATAAGATTCTTTTCCTCTTGCAAGATTCAGAGAAAGCCCTCGATCCATGCCAAGCACATTCAAAGGCAAGGGACTAAGAGCTCCCCTCACAGGTTCATTATCATTCTCAGGTTATCCCAAGCCAAGTGAATCAGGAAAGCAAATGAATTAGTGAGAATTAAGGAGCCTCTGTGGTCTGAACCCACTCCAAATCTCAGCTAAGATGAAAGGTAGACGCTGATGTCTTATGTCCCAGGGTTCTCAGGATTGGAGCCCCAGTGCCTAGCTGTTCCTCTAGAGCCTTGCAGAAATGTGCAGGCAGTTAATGTTGCCTAACATCTCCTGACCGTGGGTTCAGCCATGTGGGAAAAGTTTTACGAGGCTGCAAAACCAAACCCCCTTTCACTCACAATTAATTACAGAAGACTTGCTATATCACCTAGCTGTCAATGAGTCCAGCATGGGTACTTTTCTTCTTTTTTTGGTCACTTACTAATAATCAAAGATACTAGGGTAATGCTTTATTATATGATGATATCAAGTGGGATTTTTGAAGAACAAGTCTGTAGAATATTTGAAGGGCTAAGTATTAAGCCTCTTTGGAAGTGATGCCTTGAGCTGAGGAGCAGGATTTGACTGTGAACTAAAGTCCTTGGAATTACAGAAGTTTTTGTTGTTTTTATTGTTGGTTTAAATGCTCCTGGCAAATAGGGGTGGGCAGAGTGGGGAGGGACATGCTTTTTTACTTGTTATGGAGATACAGTAATCCTTGGAGCATCCGTGGGATTTAAACAAAACATGTAGTGAAGGTTTGGGAGTAGCAGTTTGTTTTCATTAAATACTTGTTACTGCTAATTATATTTGATCACTATAAAGAATACAGTTTAATTAAAGAAACACAGCGGTTAGGAAAATATTTGATTTCCAAAGGAGAACAATTTATCTTTGCATTACTAAGTAGGGAGAAAAGTAATTGTGACTGTATGTTTTTCAGTATGTTATTGGTTTTTGTGGAGAGGTTTTATTCCATTCGGGGAGAAATCCTATTCCTGTTCTTAAAATTACAGTAAAGTACTAATTTGATATCATGCTGCTTGCATGCATGTTTCAATTTATTTAACATAAGTAATTATTTAAAAATTGAAATAACATTTGGCAAATGACATTAAACAACATATTCTAATATCAGTCTGAATCAACAGATCTTCTTTCTCTTTGGAGAAGGTTTCAGTGTTAACTCTTTCAGTGGAATGTTGAAATGTGCTGTGGCAATACATGTTTTTCCTAATCAACATATGGTTTTCATTTTATTTTTGCAAGGTAATATTTTGGCAGTGATCTAGAGGAAATTAATAGAAAATGAAAGCAGAGGTAACTATCCTTGTAACTAAAACATCTTATTCATATTACTTGTATATCATTGTGTATAATTGTTCTTTTAAGCTATCACACTGGAAAGCTTTGATTTTTTTTGCAAAATGTATCCTTCCTATGTCAATTTAATTTGAGTGAACACTCATGAGTTTTACAAGTCCAGTGAACAAGAGTATGTCTTAGTATAATATTATAGTCTTAAAAAAAAGAAAATTCAATTACTGTGCTTACAATATGTAAATGTCAGGGATGACTCAGTCCTAAAACAAGATAAATTTCTTTCTTTGTCATCTTAACACTGCAAAGTACTAAAAACACACGTGTGTTAATAGTTTTGCATTGTATTTTACAAAGAAGTAATTTGTGTCTTTCCGTTTTCAACATATGTCTGTGAATTTTAGAGAACATTTGTCTGTAAAAATCTTTGGACTTTTTCTTGGTTTTAATCAGTTTTTCTTATAACCCTTAAGCACACTACAATTTACATGTCAACGTATTTGAACAATTATATTGTTAAAGTTTTATCTCTCTTTTATCTCATAGAGGAAAATAAACCTAAAAAGCATTTTTAAAATATAGTTTAAATATGTTTGAGACTTTACAGCTGTTTTACATTATAATTTAAATCTTTAATAGCCTTTAACTATATTAAAATTAGGCTAGAGCAAAAAAAGTTCCTATTTATGTCTAAGTAGAAAAGATAAGTGCTCTTATTTTTTCCTGTGTTGCATTCTATTTTATTATATCCTATTAGCATTCCTTGAAGATCTTCCAATGAGAAGTTTTTCTGACTTCTTCTTTCTTTCTTTATTTTTTTGTAAAATGAAAATAATTTGTCACTTTAGGGTAAAGAAGGAAAATAAACTTCCAGCTTTTTGGTAGAATGCGTAAGAAAACCTGTATATTCAAAAATGCTAAATCTGTAAGCAATTTTCTACTGAATTCAGCATTTACCAGATTTTTGTATGAAGCATAGGAAAGCAATTAGAGCAGTTTAGTATACAGCGGGCAGCTTAGAGCAGCTTTCTGCATGCTTCTATCAAAGCAGAAACATACTCTTGTTAATAAATGTAGTGTTTAAAATGCCGTGATTCGGCAGCTGCCCGCAGTGGCTGCAGCAACAAGCAGCCCTGCCTTAGCTCAGGAGCCCGCCCTGCCCTCACGTTGCCCACAAATGACCAGGCGAATCCCAGAGGTACTCTTGAATTTCTGCATTCTCATTTCTTCAGCTGTAAAATATCTGTCACTCACATCCCACACTGACCAAAGTGACACCTGCCAGTCTCAAGAACAAGGACAAATGATTGTCCCTCTGCCAACAGCATTTCAGAAATGAGTGCAGAGTAATAGCAGGGACATACATCTAATGGTGTGTTGTTCAACTTTGTAATTTGTTTTTTGGGTGTCTTTTTCAAGAAGACTAATTTGCAGCATATTGCTGTTTTACATTACAGAACATGTGCTTTTGTGGTCCACTGTACATCATAATGACATGTTTAAAAATATTTACAAACAGCTGGCAAAACAGACATTGAATAAGCTGTGCAGAACAATTTGATGTCATTGTCATTAAAGGACCATGACTTCGGTGAAATTGTAAATGTCACCACGGGCAGACTTTTAGGATCTTTTCAGGGCTAAAATCCAAAACATTTACTTACACTCACCTTCTGATCTAAAAGTTTTGTGGAGAGAGAGATAGAGAGCGTGTGTGTGTGTGTGTGTGTGTGTGTGTGTGTGTGAGAGAGAGAGAGAGAGAGAGAGAGAGAGAACAAGAGTGAAAGTGACAGAGAGAGAGGAAGAGAGGGAGAGAGAGAGAGAGTGAGCGAGCAAGAGAAGAGAGAGAGAGAGAGAAGGAATGAATGAGACCTGTCATCATGTCATATGAGGTTATGCAACATTCTATCTGTTGGTGATGAAATGCAACATGACAGAATGTAATGTAATGTAACGTATCAAAAAATGTAAATAATATACTTTGTGGGATTAGATATCTGCTGTCAATTCCTATAGTCAGGATCTGAACTGAACTTACTGAGGCGGACAGAAGCTCAGTGAACGCCAAACTGGCCATGGTGTTTGAGAACCGACACACACCACAGTTCACTGATTTCCTCAATTACTTTGGGGTAGTTTGGCACGTATAGAAATGTTCAACAAAAGTTCTCTTGTTGGACACTTCTGGGAAGTAATTTGATTGTTAATTACAAATGCTCAGGGTGATTGCTCTGCATAATTGTTTTACTCCTTCAGCACTCCATTAGAAGCTTATCTGCGGAAGGTTTATTTTTAGATCTTTGAATTTTTAACATCTTTCTTATGTCAAAATGATGCAATACGAATGACCTCTCCAGATAAGATCCTTTAACTAGCCAGGGTAATCCCATGTCTCTTGTGAGAGGTAGAGAGAGAGAGAGAGAGAGATAGTATGACCACATGCACTTTATCTCTATCAGCGTCTGTAATCAAGCAACACACCATTTTAAATTCTGTGCCTTTTGAGAAATAACTTCAGTTACCTGCTCTAGATTGCTTGAAAATTGTAAAAAGAAAAAGGCACATCTCAGAATTAAACCAAATGCATTTCAGATATTATTTCTTTTTATTGCCAAGCTTTGGTCTCAGCTCTTAACAATAGATAGCACAAGTCCACATTGCCTTAAAGGTAAGTGGGCAGAAGCTCATTTGATACTGCATTCCTGAGAATGGAACCTTTTATTTGCTGTCATAGTGATGACTTTTAATTGTCCTAATAAATAAGCTTTTAAAAAGCTTCTAAAATGTTCTCTAATAACACACTTTGGTCTTTAGCCATAGAAATGCAGAAATAATTAGAAGTGGCATTGTGTACACTGCCTTCTGGACTGGGCTGAAGGTGAAGGAGAAAGTCTCATGCTATCCTTGTCAGCTGCAAGGGTAATTACTGCTGGCTGAAATTACTCAACATTTGTTTATAAGCTCCCCAGAGCATGCTGTAAATAGATTGTCTGTTATAGTCCAATCACATTAAAACGCTGCTCCTTGCAAACTGCTACCTCCTGTTTTCTGTAAGCCAGACAGAGAGAGCCTGCTGCTCACTTATTGAGCACTGAGCACAGAAGAGCTATGTTTAATGTGATTGTTTTCATTAGATTCTTCTCTGTCCAAGATCACATTTGTTGTTCTCAGGGTCTGAATGCTAGTGGGGTACATTACTTTCATTAGGACTCTTTTATTTGCTTTAAGGGAGGATGAATTTCTTTATTATTGGAATGTGTATATGTCAGTTTGGGTGAAGATTAAAAACGATACAAAGGACTGGCCACATGCATTCCTTTCCACACATAGGATTTGTTAGTCTTTATTGAGTTTTAGAAAATTCATATCATTTACTTGCTACATCAGCTTGATTCTACTTAGGATATATTTATGGAGTCCTCGCTTTATACTTCATACTGGATTAGGTGCTATGAAGATATATATCCATTTCTCTTAGAGAGATTAAAATCTATGTTAGGAAAAATAACCTGGATAACTGATCAAAGTTAAAAAGTAATATGATATGTGATGAAATGCAAATTTGAAATTTAATAAAGTATCAAAATGAATATGCAAAGTACACATATAGATAGTCAGCAAGTTTTTGTGTTTGGAGAATGAGAATTTCCTGTCTTAGAAAGGTAATACGGCTTTATGAGTGCAATTCATTTTGTTACCTTCAAAAAGGACCAGAGACAACCCAGATAGTAGTGTGACCAGCTTTTTAGTGAACCCTGATTGCACTTCATCATTTTGGATGGGAGAGATTTAATTGGTCCTTTAGGTTTAAAGGTTTTTGAATACAGAAGACAATAGGAAATTAAAAGCAGCTCAATAGAAAGAACCTGGATATTCACCAAACCAAATCCTGTCATAGTTCAAATTTGCTCTCTAATTGATTAATAAGTTTTGCTATATTGTTTTTGTTCTTGTTGGGAAAAGTATTGGGAATAATTCCTGAGTTGTTTCCATTTGTAGTTGACCAAGATTTCCAAAATCTGGGTGAACATATCTTTATAGTAGTCTCAAATAGAAAAATTATATTTAAACTCATCAAAAGAATAAACTGCCCTTTAAACCTGTCTTGAAAAGGGACAGATATGGGAAAAAGTATTGCAGAGAAAGAATGCTACTTAGTCGATGGCAGATACAAGAACAAGAAATACAAATTGTTTAAATTCAAATCTGAGCAACAAAAAGACTAGTTGTGAAGTGGAGAAAAAGTAGATATAATCTTACTTTCCAGGCAATACATAGCCTTTCCTTTTCTCTACAACCTTCCAAAATTTTCTTAGGGAAATTCTCCTTCCATTTTATCTAGTATAAAAATGAATTGAGTCTTTTAGAGGACTCCCATTTCCTATTGTGTGTATAAATGTCACTGGAAAGAAGTACAACAGAGAATAGTATTTGAGTACCAGAAATAATGATTCAATTACATTTTACAATAATTCCTGGAAGTACCGTTTTCTAGGCTTTATCACAGCAAAGAGCATCAAACGCATACTGTATTTTGGGTAGGCACATGTATTGCAACGAAAATCCAGGGATGTTTTACCTAGAAGGGAAAATGAACATGGGGATGCCAGTAGTGTGTTCATTTCAGAATGTTTGGCTAAATTTATTTTCAAGAAAATACTGAAGCTAAATAAAATCATTCTTTAGGGCTGGCACACGTTGTCTTAGAATAGACTGAATTCATTTGTTATCGATATAACATTTTTATATGCTCTCCATTACTCACTTTATGCCATTAGGAAAGCACTGAATCTTTAAAGAGAAACTTCCTACAGCTAAAAAAGACATTAAGGGGGAAAAATGCTGGGAGCCATAGTGACAGGTACAACTAAGCTTGTATCCTTCGGTTCCCTGGAAACCAGTCAAACACTATCTCATCTTGCAATGGTTGTGTCTGATCCTCTGCTTCAGACATCTTCCTAATAATGGCAACTGCAGAGGTGACTCTCTGCAAATAAGGGCTTGCAGCCACTGGGCATCCATCACATTTCTCCAGAGCAACATTAGACCACCCTAATGGGTACTCCCGTCTTCATTATGATATTAATTCTCTAAATTTCCGAAGTGATTTCATTTGTAATATGACAAAGGCTGGCTGCTCAGGAGACAAACTGTTTTCATCCCCCTCCTGCATGCTCACAAAGGCTTGCTCTCTTTAGTCTTTGGGGGAAAAGGAATTTGATAGCATCAGATCTCTTGTGATACACAAGGCTGGCTAACAGCTACACCACCTGCCAGCACTTCATGCCTGGCCATCCAGCCTGAAGCTTTCTAAAGCAGTGGTTGATGAGTGGAACATGGATGTTAGTTTGGAAAGAAACTATGTGGAGAGAAAACAGCGGCAGAATAAAAAACTCGGCATGGAAGCTGAGTGGGATTTGAGGGTAACAGTGGGGTCAGAGAGAGACTGAAGCAGCGTCAATTGAAATAGGGCTGTTTTGGTAGATGCTATCTAGCATCCTGATTTTTTTTTTTGCCCTTGTACATTGCATTCTTTGTTGTGGCTACAAATTCCAGGGCTGCCAACTGTATACAGCCTCCAAAATAGGGTAATTCATTTTCCTTTCTGTATGCTAACCTCTGTGGGCTTTAATTCAATCTACCCATAGCAAAATTAGCTTATCTTCTACAATGTCTACTAGATTTATAAAACTTATACTCCCCCCAAAATCCTGTCTTGATCAACAATGAGGATTTTCCACTAACTGATCATCATTGTCTCTAACAAAATTAGGCATCAAGGATGAAATGTCTGAATTGAGTGACAGTTGCTAAATTTTTAAGAGGCCCAGCACTAGTTAAAACACTGAAGTGGATTACATTTTTCTATGCTTTTCCCCTTCCTTGCTTTTTCTGCTCTTGCTCTTGCCTTAACTGCTGATACCTATTTTGTACAAACAAACAAAACCACCTCTTATTAGAAAAACCTAAATAAATATTCTTATTTTTGAATAAGGTATAGCCTAATCAGCATATCACTATTACTTAAAAACTCAGTATCCTAATTAGAAGTAGCTAAATTTTATTCCATTAGAAAACTATGTAATTGTGTGAAAGTAACTAAAGATATTACCTAGGCTTCAGTTTCTTCAATTTTGAATCAAGTTGTTAGACTCTTAACTCCAAAAAGTTTTATTATTTTCTATTAGTTCATATTTATATTGATATTTTGAATAATATTTTATATTATATTTGAATTTTGGTCTATGAATGTTCTAACACCTGGTGTCCATGCAAGCTGCATTTAGGTCATATCTCCTTATTATAGACTTTAATTGAATAGTAATGTCATTGACCTAAAATTTCAGAGTATTTGCTACAGTTCAGAATCTATAGGCCATTATTAGATTTATTTAAAAATTATATAGCTTTTATACTATATTTATTTCCTTTAGGTTTGATTATAAATGGAATAGAACCAGATTCATCATAAATGTTGCTAACAAGATATATAGATTTTTAAAAAAAATAAAGCAGTTATTTAGGAGTGATACATTTTGCTCCTTTCCCCAAGCCACAAATTCTTTAAAAGAAACTTCTTTGGAGAAAGAGAACATTACTGGATATTTCTTCTTTTATCCACTCTATCTTTCAATTTAAGATACTAGTCTGTAACTTTCTTAGGTTTTTGACTTTCTTAGTTTTAAAAATATATTTATAATTAGGCTTTGTTTATTTAACCTAAGACTCCTGTAAATGTTTTACATGTTCTTTTTAGAAATTGAAAAAAAGCTGATTGTTTTTTCTGATAATTCAATTTTGAGAATAAATCATATCTCAAATTGTATTTCTCAAGTTTTCCAGAAGACAAAAGGTGTGCATTAAAATGTTTAAATGTGAATCCAATGAATACTTGCAAAATCTATGTTCAAATCATTTTCAAATTAGCAATGTCTGATTTCAAATGTCTTTTCTATTCAAGTGCCAGGCACTTGTGACTTTACTGCTTTCCAAAACATCATGTAATCATGTTCCCTTCCTCGTCTCTTCTATTGCACTGGAGTGCCAGCCTCCCCTGCCACTATCATAGCATGGAGGGTGATGGTATGACGTGTCAGGGAGAGCCATCATGGAGATTCCTGATACCCCTGGAGAATTTTCATTGTTAGAGATGTCTCCTTTGGGCCCCAAGTTGGAACAAAAGAATTGAGTTACATTTGTTCAATTGCCAGAATTTTATTGAAGGTTTAATATGTGTAAGCTAACACCTTCCCTCCAAATGTTTCCTCAAAACTTAGCATATTTCACTTCCTTCAAATGACTGAGATTAAACAGGTTCACAACATATGCCTGATGCATAGGGCCTTTGTCGTTGGATTCGTTGGAAATGAATGATATTTTGCTACAATATAAAAGTAAATGAGTAGTGTATTATCAGATTCCTGAAATCTGACTGAAACTCTAAATTAAAGCTAAACTCCTTCAGTTTAGGGGTCAGTTATTTGTATTTTAATTCTCAGGTCTTAGTATAGAGTAAGTGCTTAATACATGTTCATCAAACTAAACTTAACCTGCACCAAGATCCACAACTGATATATTTCCATTAGTTTATAATATAGAAATTTAGAGCCACGATTTGAACAATTGATGGAATTAATGGGGACGTTGCAAAAAGTAATAGCATGCTAGTATGTTGCCAACAATATATATAGTGTATTTTAATAACATGGTGTTAGAAATTTTTAATGATCAACAATTTCATTTTAGGTATAAACAAAATTCGTGTCTAAATTATTTCATGTTATTCTTGAATGTCAAATCAATTTGAAGTACTATTTGGAATGATTTATGTATTGCTGTTTTCATAACTGAAGTTCAATTAATATATTTTAATATATTAATTCATAGAGATGTTTTTCACTTAAAATTAAGATGAGCAAAGAAATCACCAGTGAATATTCTTACAATGGTAAAATGGTATAATAAACATACACAAGACTGGGAATCAGAATGGATTTATCAGTACAGTGATTCTGCATAAGTTTGACCAGTTGGCAGATGTTTGGGTTCCTATTTCCCTTAGTTACCATCTGCAGAGATCCAGAAGAGGGTTTAGACTCTACCCTAATGAGTGTTTTTCTCGTAAATCAACCTTTTGATCCAGCAGGCCCCTACTAATGCCTTCTTAAAGCATTTGTGAAGGCCCTACATTAATCTAGCCCTTCATAATCATAAAACTGGGATTCAGGGTGTTTAACATAGAGAGGTACAGCTATGTTAATATGAAGAAAATTAGCTTTCCGGCTAGAACATGCTTTCATGTTTCTGTAGCTGAGACCCAAGCTGGAGTGGGGGCAATTGTGACTACACTAAGAAAATGTTGTACTCTTTGTAGTCATTTAGTGTTAGCCCATGACATGGGAAACAACAAGTGTCAATAGAAGTTTTTTAGGTTCACAAGTACAATATGCTGTATACAATGTGAGAGCTCTAGTTTAAAAATTAGGAGCCTTGACTATAATGAATGACTCTTGTCCTTGAACCATTTAACCCCTCAGGGTTTTAGTTTTACTTATTGTCCAAACAAAGGAATTGATGAAAATAATCTCCCAGATCTCTTTGAAATTCTAATGTAATTGTTACTTTAAAAAACAAAACTATGCTTCTTTAATTGCTCATTTGCAATGATTACTTACTCTTTTTAAAAATAGACAGAATGTTCATTTATTCTATTATTTAAAAAATACGAGAGGATTTTTTTTTGTATAAATATGCCAAAGCTTGTTAATCATTGTTGCTATTTGAAGTAACCTGGGATTTTTGGTGAGACGGTTTTCCATAAGTAGTTTTTTTTCCAACAGACTTTTTTTTTCAGAGTAGCAAAATTCTGTTATCATTGTTTCAGTGATAAGAGAAGCATCAAGCTGTAATAGTGAAAGAAGAGTTTGAAAATTACTGATTTATTTTCCACTTGGTTTGAAAAACCGAGTGTAGAAAACACTGATGGAATTAAGTAGGAAACCACTAGCAATTTTCTTCTATTTTCGGCTCAGGAAATCTAGAGTGTTAGAAGGAGAAGCTTTTACCATTGTAAAGATGGGGCTTCCTTTAAGAGGAGGCCTGTGCTTGCTTGGAAAGCTCTTCCTCCAGATATCTGCATTGTTCATTCTGTCACTTTGTTCAGGTGTCTGCTAGGATACCACCTTGTCAGGGAGAATGTTTCCTGATAACCTGTTGAAAATAGCACCTCCTGTCATACTCTATCTCCTTCCTCTGCTTTATGTTTCTTTACATAATATTTATCACCACCGAAAATGTATTTATTTATTGTTGATGTCTCCTCCCATCCTCAACATGAATGCAAGCTGCATGAAGAATCTGCTATGTCACTAGGGCGCAGAACATTACCTGGCATATTGAAGCTGCTCAATAAACACTGAATGAATGAATGCCTGTGGATATTTAAACTGAATCAGTAGGCCAGGCTCAGTGGCTCAGCCTGTAATCCCAGCACTTTGGGAGGCCGAGGCAAGTGGATTGCCTGAGCCTGTGGGTTCCAGACCCGCCCTGGGAACTTGGCTAGACCTGTCTCTACAATAAATAAAAAATTAGCCGGGCATGGTAGCGCGCGTCTGTAGGTCCGGCTACTTGGAAGACTGAGGTGGAACGATCTCTGGAGCCCAGCAGGTCAAGGTTGCAGTGGCTGGGAGCATGTTACTGTACTCCAGTCTGGGTGACAGAGTGAGACTCCAACTCATAAACAAACAAACAAATAAATAAACGGAATCAGTTAAACCAGTGGAATAGACACAATATGGAACAAGGACTATTTCTTGCATCAGGTGAAACCCAGGTTCTAGGCTATGACTTGCCAACTCTGACACTTGTAAGGATTAAGAAGTTATTGCAGATATGTGGGTAAAAATAAGGAATGGTAAGAATTATTGTGAACTGGAAAATGTGTCCATAGCTAAAAAAAAAAATCACACATTTTAAACACCGTCGGAGCCAAAACAAACATAGCTATGTGCTATATTTGGCTCATGGGGCCATGTGCTTATAATGTGTGCAGGTAACCTTTGTGGAACGATGTAGGTAGGAATGACCTTGTGCTTTTTTTGAAGGAGGCAAAATGTAAACCAAAATAAATAAAAACCTAAAACGGAAGCCACCTGGAAAGTTGCATAGCTATTGATGTGGAAGGTCACCAAGAAACAGAACTTGAACCTCTAGATATTGAGCTTGAAAGTGACCCATCAGGGTGTTTGTCAATAATTAACCTTATATTTCCAGGAGAACAATGTTTAATGTGATTCTAAGTTTTCACTATAAATCAATATTTCTCAAGCTATACATCTCTTGCTTCTAGAAGAAATATCCTTTGTCTGCAACTGGATTTCTTTCAGAAAATGAGATCATTACAGAAATCATATTTCTGATATGGTTTTTAAAGACAAAAATGGCAAACTTGTAAATTCTAATTTATAACCCATCTTTCATTATGTAGCATTATTAATGGCTTCTGATGCTTCCAGAAACTCTTTCCCCAGAGTGCTGTGTTGAAAATAAAACATGCAGGTACAGAGATTCAAGTTACAGAAAAGATTTTTTTCCCAAAGATCTGCTTTAATCTAGAAAGCTGCACTGACTTCAGTGTGTTTACTATGTTGTTTCAAGCTACACTTAAGGTACTTTAAAATCTAAGTTTTCTTCTTCTTGTTTATAATTGATCCAAGTTCAGTTTACCAAGTAATTGTTGTTCAGCTATCTAGTTTCCCTTTTCTGCATACCTAGCTTAGCTTCAGAGATAAATCCAGCCTACAAATACATGTACAGAGAAGTCTCCTTCGGTACAAAGAGTACATCTGCTTAGCTGAGTGTTTTGTGCTTCTTGGGTCTTCTTAATGCCTGACGTATTATTTCATATTAAATCTAGCTTGCTGGTCAGCATGGAAGTAACCTGCTCCCAATCTCTGCCTATTTTCAGGAACATGTAGAGAGCTCGAAGTCAGTGGGATGGAAATAGTTGTGGAGTTGGCTCCCCTATCTGTTTCTCTTCTAGTTCTGGGATGAAAAGTCATATCTACAAAGTGTTTGTAGTTAAACAATAATAAACGTATTAAAGAAAAATGAAGACAGATCCTAATATGTAAAGAAGCCACTGACATTTTAATTTAGTCTGCCTTGTTTTAGCCTCTGTGCTTGCCTTCTGCTGCCAAGGAATGTGTAATCTCTAGAGAGGGCAATGACACACCTGGTGGGCATATTACATGCACAGTGGTGCAAAGGCACACCAGGCCAGACATGCCAACAGGAACATCGTATTTGACCATCCTGCAGGATTTTTTCTCTTGGATGTGTATAGTGGTGCATAATTATGTTTTATTTTCCAGTTTTTTAAATTTGAAAAAATTCCAGATTTGTAACAGCAGATGCATCCTAAATTCCAATTTAAATATTGTCAAGAAGAAATGGAGTGGCCAGAGATCCAAGAGAGATTCTATCTGGATGTGCTAATCAGAAAGGATAGATTTGTAGTATTCAAGTTTTATTTGTCTGTGAGGAAAAGTAAATTCCAGAGGTAGCTTTGTTCCCCAGAGTTCAAACCTGGAAACTATTAAGAGAAGTGCTGATCTTAGCTGTCCTGAGGGTAAAGGGAGAAGAGGGTGTTTCTCAGGCACTAAATATAGGTTTGCAGAGCTTCCCATCAAATGGTGATGTTCTGCAGGAGCAAAGGCAGGCAGCACATAACTGTGGAAGGAAAGTGAAAGTTGAGGGAGGCTGTTGTGTACATGTCACAACTGCGCATATGATGAGGGTATCTGCAGCCAAAGTCAAAAAACATAATTGCCAATCTAGGCACACACTTGTCTTTCAACACAATTGAAGCTTAGTTTCTAATGTTTCCATAATTGTATCTGAATTCCCGACAGTGGGAAATACGAATGTGCATAAAGCTCTTAAATTCAGTGTTTGAGATGGGTGAGGCAAGTCACACACCTTCCCCTTTCCCTTCCTCCTTGCTTCTGTTTCTCTTTTCTTCTTCCTCTTCCATTTGTAAATTTATAATTCCAGAAATTATTCACACTGACTTCAAGATCTGTCATTTCCTCATTGGTGTTTTATGCCTGTTCTTGAATTTTTATCTTGTTGTTGGGTCTAGAAGTAGTGGTATATCATTAAAATACTTCACTGTGCTGAATCTGTCAGCTTGCTTAACTCTAGTGTGGTGGGAGCCATACTAAATTCTGAAATGATCCACTGGTTCTTTTCTGCAAACATTAAAAAGGGAAAAAATTCGTGCTATAAGTTGAACAAATGCTGCATTAAAAATAAAAAGCTTCATGGTTTGACATAAAGCCCTTAGTTATGATTTAGTGTATATTGCTGAAATATTAGCTTTGGGGTGCTTCTGCATTCAGATGATATGAATGGAGATTACATATTGCTTGATTAATGTTCCTTATCTTTCTTGTCTTTTTTTAATGGTCAGGCATCCTACTTGTTCAGTTCTTCAATTAATGAATACAACTTGCTGCATGTGATGACAGTATATTTATGTTAAGGTTATTTAGTCTTTCTTTGGTGTATAGTCTTCCGAACCATGTATTAGAAGGGCAATTATTTCACCCTAGATATATATAGCCTTAGGAAGAATTTTGAATACATACTTTCAGTATTTTTCTTCCCTCTTTCTTCCTAGTCTCCCCGTCATACCCCCGTCTCTCCCCATCCCAAATTTGCTTGTGCTTGTTTTGAGATAATGGGCTTTTCTCAGTGAGAACAAATGATGATTAACCAATTGGGCTACTATCTATATTTAACAGTTTGTCTTAGCGCTGAATGAAAAAGAGTTCCTCTAGTAGCTCAGTAAAGTAGTTTGTATCACACAGAAGGCTAGTAGAATTGCCATATTAATTCATGTCATCAGCACCCTGTCTTTAAATACATTTTCAGGACCGTATCTATAGGGGTATTTGATATAAGTCTGCATTCTGGGTAAAATTATACAAACAGTTCATCTCTAAACTCTATTATTTATAAGATTGAAACCTCAGGATTTAAAATGACAGGCTAATTGTCAAGTGTAATGTACTTTTTGTTCTGAAGAGAAAAAAACCTTTGAATCTTCCTAATCTTCATGGAAGCTCTACTGTCTTATCGGTAGCACTATGCCTGGTTAGACTACTACCTTTAAGGTGTCCTGTGGCACTCTCCATCTGGATGGTATAGGAAAAGTTTGATGAAAGAAGTGGCATAGAAAGGTTTTTTTTTTTTTTTTTTGGTATCTGTTTGTTTAAAGTCACCAAAGGCTTATATCTGTGTGTATATGTGTTTACATTTTACAGCTTCATCTTGGCTGACCTTCTGCAATCGTGCCTGGGTGCTTACATGTTTAAAAATAATGTCTAGAAAATACGGAGAATGGTTTCCTGTAAATGGCCACTTGCACCAAGTCTGAATTTGCTTCCTGTGTTGGAAAAGATGCTGTTGCTCACCTGGGAGCTTTATTATTGGGAGGTTACTAGCAATCCTTTCTATAGAATGGCGTCATCCTACGACAATTCGAGAGGACAGCATTTCCAAGATTTACCTTCTAGTATTACACGAGTTTTTAAGCCCCCGAGAGTGTAAGATCATAAAGTACCACCTGGAGGTGGGCAGCCTCAGAGAGGAAAATACACACCAATATCCTCACTTACCTCTACCCAAAATGGAATCTCTGTACATAGATTATAATGAAATATGTGCAATAAATTCTAAATTATCTGTGTTAATGCTGGGGTGCAGCTGTTAAAAGTCATTTATATTAAACTTAAGTGTCATTCTGTCAATTGACAATGGGTATGTGTATCAGATTTATTGTTTAAATTATGTAGCATCTAGGCTAATAACAGAATCTCAGTAGTTTACATTTCCTGTGAAAGTAATAAGGAGGGGCAAAGGCTTAAAGGTGTATTATAGGGCAAATGGAAGCCACTCTGATAGCAATCATTTTAAACAGATAAGCCACAAAGTAGATAATTTACACTTGGGTGATCTGTAGATGATTGGAAATGACTGTTAGTATATGTGCTTAGTATTCCTGCTTACATGCATATTGCTATCAGATTGAATCCTGAATAGGAATGTCAACAGAGGTAGGATTTTGAGGTAAGAGCATGTTACCTGGTGACAATGGTCTTAGATTTGAACTTCATCTCTGATGTTTCTAGTTTTTAAAAAATTTATGAACAGGCCTTTAAAGTCTATGAGTATGAATTTCTCAATCCATAATTTGGAACAGTATATCTGCTTTACTTATCTAATGTATTTTGCATCCTTAAGTTAGGAAATGGAGTTACAAAGGTGGACAAGACAGCTTTGGGTCACAATCAGATCAACAGCTTGGCAAGGAGTAGACATGAAAACCACCAATTTCATCCATGTAGGAAGAGTTAGAAGAGAAGTTGCACTGAGTACCTCCATCATCTGCCTTGTAATAATTTATATAGCTCTCTGTCTTGCTGGACAATGAAATCCTTGAAGTCAGGAATCATGGATAATTCACTTTAGAATCAACAGAAACTTAAGTTTATGCCAGAAGAGGCACACAGAGCAATTTTGTAGAATGAATAATTATTAAGCAACCCAGGTTAGATAAATATGGTAGCCTAGGATAATAAAAGTTAGACATAGAAACAAGTACTGTGTGCATGCTGCTGGGTCAACACCAGCCTTAGAAGTAGGCAAAGGGGGTGGTTATGTGCTTGATTAAATGAGATTATATTTTCAATATATTTAGCATAGTATCTGGCATGGAGCTCATTAAACAGAACTATTATATATACTATGATATAGGCAGTGGGAGCCATCAGATCACCTACTCGCCCCAGATATTACTCCCAAAAGCCTGTCTTATTTATTGGTTTCTTGAAATTTCCACCATTAGACATTGACTCTGAAAACTAAGAAGTTATATCCCTGGAAATCTTCCTTGAAATGTTGATGTAACTGGGGAAAGATAAAACTTTTAAATGATGGTAAATCTCTAATACACTAGTATAAATTAATTTTGATATGAGCAAGCCTAATATTAGAATCCAGAGAGTATATGAAATATAGAAGAAAAACTTTATAAGAAAGAAAGAGGTGGACCCAAGTGTGGTCATGGGGTTCTCTCTTCAGCCGGGAGCAACAAGATGCCATTGACTCTCTGAGCTCAACCCTTGGGAAAGCTGTGTTGAAAAGTGGTGAGAGGACTGTGATTGCAATCTTCATCTAGATGTGGGCTAGTCCTGTTTCTATAAGTCTGCCAATAAGATAGAGAGGGTGGAGAAGCTTCATGTTTTGAACTACCTTGAGCCACAATAAGAAATTAAAAATAAGATTAAATGGGGGGATTGATAGGAATTAAAATGGCCACATCTGTACATTTCTTTCCTTGCTCCTAAGTTACTAGAAAATGGCATCAATTAGTGAAATGGAAGAGCTGTTATGGGGCAAAAAGGAAATAATAATAACTCTGTAAACCACTTTGATTACCCACTTTCCTTCCAACTCAGGTGTCATTCATTTAAGCATTGTTGCGGAGGGAGAACTGTCAGGATAAGTTGTTCAAGGGAGATGCCAAAACAAAAATATCAGTGTGCACCTTAAATATTGAATAGAAGTCAAATACTGGGCATGATGCAAGTCTAAGGAACAAAACTCCAAAGGCCACAGATAGAGGTAAGTCCTGCACTTTTCATATAAGATTTAACAGATTGTGATTTTTTTTCAGTATTAGAGAGTAATCCATTTGCAGCCATAAAAAAGAATAAAATCATGTTTTTTTTTGCAGTAACATGGATGGAGCAGAAGGTGACTGCCAAGTGAAATAACTCAGAAACAGAAAATCAAATACTGAATGTTCTCACTTATAAGTGGGAGCTAAACAATGGGTACATATGGATATTAGGATGGAAATAATAGACATTGGGGATTCCGAAAGGTGGGAGGGGAGAGGGGTTGAACTAAATCACCTAATGGTTACAACGTTCACTATTTGGGTGATTGGGCACACTAGAAGCCCAAACCTTGCCATTACGCATTTTATTCATGTAACAAACCTGCACATGTACCCCCTGAATCTAAAATAAAGTAAAATTTTGAAAAAAGGATAACCCATTTTATTAATGTATTTGCAGAAGATATATGAATACTGCAAATTACATGTTATAATTTGCCATGGAAATCTTACTGTCTCTATTAAGTGCCCATTTAGCACATTCTGCAGCGAACTATCCTTCAAAGGCCTGGTGGTATTTCATGGTACGTCAGTCAATAACTCGTGTCCCCAGTCTAATTGCCAAGGGGATATATCCTGACTCCTAGTCAGTGGTTGGCCTTGGAAAGTATAAAGTTATGTTTATTAAATGCAAGCCTCATGATCTCTGGACAGCATTAGCAATAATCTTCCTGCCCATTGCACAAATTCTTTCCTGTAAATGCCAGTGATCATGGTGTAGACAAGCATGGGCTCCAATCCCGTGATTTTTACTTGAAAACGAAACTTCTTGTCAGATTCTAAAACCTCCTTTTTTCTTTAATGTTAGCATTTTGTTAAAGTAAATGGAATTAGAAGTAAAAATAAATCAGTTTAATCACACATGAAGCACGGTTTTTCATGAGTTACTTCACTCATTTTTACATGAAACGATGAAAAAAAATGAACTTATTAATTTGCAGCCAGGTTGAAAACTTCTAAAAAATATTTAATTTCTATTCTAAATACCTGTCAATATTACTTAGAATTAAATTATTGTTATATTACTCAGCTCTGAGTCTGGAGTGAAATGATAAACGTTCTCTAACATTGTTTATTCTAAAGAGAAAGAAATTCTTATTATGTATGTGTGTACATACACACAGACACACATTTTATAGTTTTAAATTTCAAGTGGAACTGTATCTAATGAACCTTTTAATATGGTATATCAATGTAGTAAAGGTATAAGTTTCATATGAGTAAATTTATTTTTATTGTGATAAAATAAAATAATTGCTAAGGATAAATTTCCCAATATTTACAGTTTACCTCTTATTTGATTCTTAAAAAATAAAGACTGAGTGAGAGTAAGGATTTTTCTAAGTGGCACAGATGACAAAGTATCTGCTAAGTTTTGAGGTTTTTTTGGAATTCTCATTGGATTTGCTATTATTCTGACAGGTGAATCCAGGTAATGACCATTCTCATTCAATTTTGAATCCTACCTTAAGAACAGAGTAAACATGTACGCAGTTAATAATAACATAAAGCCTCTTTTAAAAAGCTTTGCATTTAGTTTTTTTTGCCCACAACAACAACAAAATGTTTCAGGGCTCCTGCAAAAGGTTGCACAAGTTGTGAAGTGAACAAAAATGACTGGTTGAAGGGCTGGGTAGAAATATACATCTAACCTGTTCTCAACTGATTGTTCCTTTGCTCTTGGGGAAGCTTTTATAATTCCTGCAAAAATGTCATATAGTTTTGACCCAAGTTTAATTTGTAAAGTTGGCCTTCTGAGACTGAATCTATTATCTAATTAGAGCAAAATCTGAAAGAAATAACCAGTAGAATGAATCTGACACATTTGACTGATCCCCCCTTTTTGTTGACTGCATCAACTTAAATAATGTCTTTGTCATAAGGAAAAAACTTCAGTCCGGAAAAATTCAGCCAGGAGTAAGATTAGGTTTCATTTGTATCCTTCACATACTACTGCAATAAAAGTTAAATAATCTCATTTGGAGGAAACTTTTACCTATTTTAAAAACTAGAGTTTATAATGGATATTTTAAAACATCTTTTTATTATTGTGTATCTTCACACTTAAAGAAAGCAGTAGCTATAGTTTTTTTGACCAAAATATAAAATAATCTGTTCACTTTTGTTTACATCCTTATTCAATTGTCATTAAAAATACATGTTGGATAAAAAATATCATAAACTCATCCGAGTTGAGATTTGACTAACATTTCATTTATATTTACCTTAAAAATAGAAATCTCTTTGCATTACAATGATGAATAAAATATAGAATTTGCCCTGAAAGAAATTAAGTATATAGACATACACCTAAATGATACAAAGAGAGGAATCAGATGTCATGGTGTGGACTAGTTAACTTTAGTGCAGGAAAACTTTAGGGAAGGAAGAAACTCAAATGATTCAGAAATCCAGGTGATGTATTCAAACTATTAGACTGGCTTTAAATATAGATGTTTGATTCTACTCACTTTGCCAAAAACACAGTATGTTTTCCATTCTATATCTTTTTGTAACACACTATTCACAATGGAATTCGATTATGAAAATTCATATTTGGTTTATTATTCTATTAGTTTCTATTTTTGATTCAACTAGAAAGACAATTATGATTCTCATGTTCATAGTCGTTTATTTAGAACACAGTGATTTTTTGCTTGGTGTTTCCTTTCTTTGGTTAGGTGGCCAGGACATTTCTACTTAACCAAGAATGCTTAAATGCTAGCAATGGCAGCTTTTAGTGTTTTGATGGTGTAACCCCACCAGATCAATCTGGTTCAACATTTATGTAACAGTATTGTGAGCTTTTATTTTCAGTTTTTAGTTGCCATGGACCTCTGGTTAAAGGTCGTGTAAGTTGAGCACACTCAAATGAACCAAGTGTACAACTTCAGATGGAACCCAAGTGGCTGGACCCAGAAAATTAAGAAATGGATACCACTGTGGCAGGATCCAATCAAATTGAGCTTTTGTGTTAACCATGACAGAATCCAATCAGATCCTGCCTCCTGGCAATACCTAATTGCAAGAGCCAATGAGATCACACCTCTTTACCCTATGCTTATTAAAAACCGACCTAAACTTCAGCTTGTGGAGACAGATTTGTGTTTCCTCATGTCTCCTTGTCAGTTAACTCGGAAGAAAGCCTTTCTTTCCTCAAAAGCTGATGCCATGATGTTAGTCTCTGATTATTGGAAAGTGAGCCTATTGATTGTTTGGTAACAATAGGAGGCAGTTGTAGATAAGGCAATCAAATCTTACAAAGCTTAAGCAACTTCTTCAAGTTCACACTAAAAGGGAGGCAAATTTGAGTAAGAAGACTTTTGTGATATCCCTCAAACCATACTTTATGGGTCTCTTCTTTCTTGGTGGGAAACATGTATATTTATCAATTGGCCCTAGGCACTACTTAGCCTCTTATTTATAGACCAAAGTGCCGAGTGATTTGTGTAATAATTGAAACTTGCCTGTGCTTATCACCCATCTCTGATAGACAATTAATGTAATTATTAATAACAGTAGTAGTAATAATACCTAGTATTGTAGAGAATATTTACTGATAACTTGTTATAAGTTAGGCACTATTAAAAGTACTTCATATTACCAACTTGTCTGATCCTCAAAATAACTTCATGGGATTTATAAAAAAGTCATCATTTATAGATGAGGAAATGGGGGTCCAGAAACTTGTTTGAAGAAACACAAGTGACAGTGGCAAAGCTAACTCAGAATCTAGAATATGGTTTTATAATCTGCTGTAAACTACAATATGCTGCCTCTGATAGAGGATTTTCAACCTTTTCAGCAGTGGACCTTCTGGAGTGTATGTATGTGCATACCTATACATATGCTATCCATGATAATCCCATATTGTGTTACTACATGTGCAATGTAGTCTTTCTTTGTGAGAGCAACAAAAATTTCAAGGAAAAATAAATGAGATATGGGCACTCATATTTACTTCAACAAGATTAAACTATAATTTAATAATATCATTTAATATAAGCCTTTATATAATTTGTATTTATATCCAAAGCATACCTGTTTATTCTCTATAAACATACAGAATAACTATCTTTCATCAGTGGTGAAAAGGGAGAGATGAGTTTTAGAAGAAAAATTAGACTCTAGTTGTCAGTTCATTTTAGCCTGGCACCTTCATTTCATATAAAAAATTCAAAATATAGCAATGCATTTAGAAATATCAAAGTTCAAACTGTTTAAACTTAATTTGCATCATATTACATCAGATCAAATTTCTAGTTATTTCTTCAAATCAACATTTATGATATGCCTGTATTTTAATAAAAATCCAAGAAACTGAATGAAGCTTTGGTTTTACTATAAATCCATCACCTGTATTTATTATAAATATGAGCCTGGCAGACATTCAGCATAGATTCATGTCAGTCAAACCAGTGTCACCATATTAATACTTTTCTTCTAATTAGGAAATGGAACTGAGGTGGCATTTTTATCATAATGTCCTTTGTGATTGACATGTGTCTGTGCCAAAATACACTTGTGCACAAATCCATAGTTTACATAGGATAATTTGCTTTAAAATAAAGTCCTCTTTTAGAAGACATTTACAAAATAAACCTAAGAAATGTAAAGAAATATTTGTTAGCATCTTCTTTAATAATGGAGAAGGCAATACAATGCTAAATTGTTGGAAGTTAGTTTAGAAATATGTATTTGCTTTATTTGTTGTTATGATTAGACAAGAATGGATTGAATTAATCTTTGAAACAAAATTGTGGCAAAATATCAAAGTGTCAAACATCAGTTGCATTAAAAGAATCCATTATTTGTCTTTTGTTCTCGTTCCTTTTAAAAAAGATAAATGCCTCTCCATTATATTTTATTATCAAAGTACTGTTTAGAGTCCAATATTTGCAAACTTGACAAGTTAAAAAATAAACTAGTGTTATGACATTTGTGAGTATTTATGAACTTAGTTCTCTGCAATCCAGAATTTTATGCCATTCTCTAGATAGTTTCTTTATAAAGGGTTCTTTCAAGTCCAAACACCTATAAAATTAATGTTCAATTTGAGTCTTGTTATTATTTTGATACTGTCTACAATTAAAAGAAAAAAAGAAAGGAAAAGAAACAACAGCAATGACCTGCATCTACAAGGTAAATGAGTGTTGTAGATTATGCAAATGATATTGTTGAATCTTCAATTTCTAAACTAATGAAAGGAAAAACAATCTGATAACAGAAATGCCTCCCATGTTTTTAGAGATTGATAAGAATAGCTGTACTGTTACTCATTTCATATCATTGTTTGTGGCAAAACAGCATTCGCTAATGTGAATTTTAAAAAATAGATGAAAAACATCAAAATGGCATGGTTTTTGAAGCTAAATAGTAGGAAAAAATGAAGAAACCACTCTCTTTCTCCCCACTAGGTTGCATTTGAACCCCAGTTTCCAAAGTTCATCAAGCCAAAGGAAAAAGGGAATAAAAAAGAGACAGAGTAAGAAAGATAGAAAAACAGATGTACAGAAAGAAATATATTAAAAAAGAAGCAAGAGAGAAAAATGAAAGGGAAAACTGTCCATGTAAAGATGGAGAGACAGAGCTGTAGAAACTGGTCACATAAATAGTCATGAAATGAAAAGTTTCAGATTTGTATTGAAGTAAAAAAAAAAAAAAGAAAGGAAGAAAAAAAAAAAAAAACTACTTAGAGAAAGGCCAACAGGCCAGACTAAATAATCCTCGACTTACCGTCCAATTCTGAATCCCATATTAGCTGCAGAGATTTTAATGTAAATATGCCATTACACTGTCATTACAGTGATCAGGCTTCATGGCTCACAGGTCACATCTCAGCCACTGTTAATTTTGCAGGCAAAAGCTTTTTTTCTCTTGAAATGTTAATAACTTTCTATTAGTTAATGTAGCGTGACTAAAATTCAGATTAGATATAATTCATTTTAATATCTGTGACTGGCTATCCTGATCATTTAGCAATGGTTTCCAGCTGAATACAAGATGCTAAATTGGACTCATTTGCATAGCCCTGTTAAAGCACTGCCATTCTAGAAATGTAGGCATCTTCAAATTAATTTAAAAGATTTTTTTTCTTCTAGTTTTGCTACTAGGATAAAATCTTTGGTTGGCAACTAATTGAAGTTACGATGGGCTGAATACACATCTTTTTCTCTGCCCACCCACCCATCCCCTAAAGAAAAAAGAAACCAAAATACTGGTCAGGAGTATTAATTGCTGAGTGCAAACTGTACCCAGTGCCTCAGAACATAGGAAGAGCTCAATTTAGTAACTCTAATGTTGTTACACAAACCTGCTGACAAGGTCTGTAATAATCAGGTCTTGAAGAACATTTAATTCTACTTTCACAAACCTGTTTTATACTCTCTGTATTATTTAGATTCATGGTATTACTACCTGTCAGTGTATGGAGTTAGTTTGTTGAATTAAAAAGATAAGATATGATGCTTTCTGAGGAACACTTCACCAGGGTGAAAAGCACTGCTGTTATTAATCATAGACAGAGTCTAGAGTCTGTTCTTCTCTTCCTTTGCATATGTAACATCCATTATTGCTAATGGAAAACACAGATGATACATTCACACAACAAGGGACTATCAGACCCCCGAATTACCAAAGCATATGGGTAGATGCTCACACAAACAATTGAGTAAGTGCACCTGTGGAAAGGATTAAGGACTTCTTCTTTGGTTATAGCTTAATCCTAATCTTTCTTACCTTGTTATATCTGATGATTTGTTTTCATTTCAATTAAATGCAAACAATTTAAAATATTAAGCACTTCCCATTAGTTCACAGTATCAGGTATTGCAAACATTGTGTAAGGAATATGCAAGTAATCTTATATGGGTAGGTCAAAGCTTTGATTCTGAAATCCTAAAAGGATTTCAAAAAGTTAAATCTGAAATAAACAAATTAAAAAACTTTTTTTAATTTTAAAGTTGCGGGGTACAATTCAGGAATGGGTATACAAATGTTCATTATTTAGGTACCCTTGTTGATGAGGTGTGCCTCCCTCCCCCCCCCCCCCCGGCAGATTCCCACTACTGCCAATTATTCAATTATTTTCTTATGGTATTATGATAATTGTTCAAGGTCCACTATGAGTGAGAAAATGTGATATTCAGTTCTTTGTTCCTGTGATAGATCACTCAGTATTATAGACTCTAAGTTCATGCAAATTGCCGTGAAGTTCATAATTTTGTCCTTCTTTATGGCTGCGCAATATTTCATCATGTATATATACCACATTTTTTAAAATTTAAAATTTAAAATTTTTTTCCTTTGTTTTAAAGATGTGGGGTACAATTCAGGGTTAGGTATACAAATGTTCATTATGCTGGTGCCCTTGTTTATGAGGTATGCCCCCTCCCTCCCCTGGCAGTTTCCCTCAACTGCCAATGCCACTCCTCCGCCACTGGCAGTTTCCCAACTGCCAATCCCTTTCTTATAGTATTATGATAATTATTCAAGGTCCACTTATGAGTGAGAACATATGATACTCTGTTCTTTGTTTCTGTGATAGATCACTGAATATGATAGACTCTAAGTCCTTCCAAGTTGCTGCGAAGTTCATATGCTTGTTCTTCTTTATGGCTGCATAATATTCCATTGTGTATATGTACCACTTTTTTTTTTATCCAGTTCAGCTTAATTGGGCAGCATGGTTTCTTCCATGTTTTTACCATCACATTTTTTTTTTATCCAGTCCTTTTTTGATGGGCAGCATGGTTGGTTCCATGTTTTTGCTATTGTGAACAATGCTACAATATACATACTTGGGCAGGTATCTTTTTCATAGAATGACTTGAGTTCCTCCATGTATATTCCCAGTAGGGTGATTATGGGGTTGTATGAAAAGTTGATTTTTATATCTTTAAGAAATTGCCAAACTGTTTTCTACAGAGGTTGTATTAGTTTACACTCCCACCAACAGTGTAGAAGTGTACCCTTTTCCTGTATCCTCTCCAGCATCTGTTGTTTTTTGAGTTATTGATGATGGTCATCCTGACTGGAGTTAGGTGGTATCTCAGTGTGGTTTTAATTTGCATTTCTTTGATGACTAGTAAGGCTGAGCTTTTTTCATGTAACTGTTGGCTGCTTGTAAGTCTTCTTTTGAGAACTGTCTATTCATATATTGTGCCCCCTTTGTAATGGGGCTGTTTGTTTTTTTCTTTTCAGCACATTTGAGTTCCTTGTAGATCCTAGATGTTAGGCCTTTGTCAGACATACATGTGGCAAATATATTTTCCCATTCTGTGGGCTGTCTCCTTGCTCTCTTGATGGTTTCTTTGGCTTTGCAGAAGCCTATCAGTTTGATGAGGTTCCACTTGTCTATCTTTTCTCTTATAGCATGGGTATTTGGGGTTTTAACCAGGAATTGGTTGCCAGTTCCAATTTCCATAAGGGTGTCACCTGCATGTTCTAAGGTTCTTATAGTTTGAGGTTTTACGTTTAGGTCTTTGATCCATTTAGAGTTGATTTTTGTGAATGGTGATATATAGCGGTCTTGTTTTAATCTTCTGCATGTGATCAGCCGGTTTTCCCAGCACCATTTACTGAATAGCTTCCCCTCTCCCCAGTGGTTGGGGGTGAAGGCTTTGTCAAAGATAAGTTGGTTGAACAATTGAGGTTTTGCTTCTGGGCTCTCTATCCTGCTCCATTGGTCTATATGCCTAGTTTTGTATCAATACAAGGCTGTTTTGATTATTGTAGCTTTATAATAAAGGTTAAAGTCTGGGAGTGGATACCTCCCACTTTGTTTTTTTGCAGAGGATAGTTTTGGCAATTCGTGGTCATTTATGTTTCTATATGAATACCTGTCTTGTCGTTTCCAGGTCTGAGAAGAATTCTGTTGGTAATTAAAGGGTATTGCGTTAAATCTGTAGATTGCCTTGGGTAGGATGGATATCTTAAGAATGTTTATTCCTCCAATCCATGAGAATGGAATATTTTTTCCATTTGTTTGTGTCGTCTTTGATTTCACTGAACAGTGTTTTGTAGTTTTCGTTGTAAAGGTCTTTGACTTCTCTGATTAGGAAGATGCCAAGGTATTTGTTTTTTGTGGCTATTGTGAATAGGATTGTGCTTTTTATTTGTGTTTCTGTTTGTTTATTGTTGGTGTATAGAAATGCAACTGTCTTTTGCACATTTATTTTATACCCTGAGACTTTGCCAAACTCCTTTATCAGTGCAAGGAGATTTTTGACAGATTCTCTTGGGTTTTCAAGGTATAGCATCATGTTGTCTGCAAAGAGAGATAACTTGACTTCTTCTTTTTCTATTTGGATACCCCTGATATCCTTCGCTTGTCTGATTGCCCTAGCTAGGACTTCCCAAACTATGTTGAAATGGAGGGATGAGAGTGGGCACCCTTGTCTTGTTCCAGTTTTCAGGGGAAATGCTACCAATTTCTGTCTGTTTAGCAATATGCTGGCTGTGGGTTTCTCATAGATGGCTCTTACTATTTTGTGGTATGTTTCATCTATGCCTAGGTGTTGGAGGGTTTTTATCAAGAAGGGGTGTTGGATTTTATCAAAAGCTCTTTCCTCGTCTAATGATATAATCATGTGTTTTTTGTTTTCACATTTGCTGTTGTATTTAATTAAGTTTATGGTCTTGCATATTTTAAATCAGAACAAGACAAGGAAGCCCACTCACACCCCTTCTTTTCAATATAGTTTCAGAAGTCCTTGCTAGAGCAATCAGACAAGAGAAGGAGATCAGTGGTATCCAAATAGGAAAAGAGAAAGTCAAGTTATCCCTCTTTGTAGATGACATGATTCTATACCTCAAAAACCCAAGAGAATCTGTCAAAAGCCTCCTTGCACTGATAAAGGACTTTGGCATTGTCTCAGTGTATAAAATAAATGTCAAAGACAGTCACATTTCTATACACCAACAATAAACAAACAGAAACACAAATAAAAAGCATAATCCCATTCACAATAGCCACACCAAAGAAATGATACACCTTGGCATTTTCCTAACCAAAGAAGTGAAAGACCTTTACAACAAAAACTACAAAACACTGCTCAAAGAAATCAAAGATGACACAAACAAATGGAAAAATACTCCATGTTCATGGATTGGAAAAATCAACATTGTTAAGATGTCCATCCTACCCAAGGCAATCTACAGATTTAATGCAATACCCATTAAATTACCAGCAGCATTCTTCTCAGACCTAGAAATGACAATACAGGAATTCATATGGAAACATAAATGAACACAAATCACCAAAACAATGCTCAGCAAAAACAAAGCAAAACAAAGTAGGAGGTATCACACTTCCAGACTTTAAACTTTATTATAAATCTACAATAATCAAAACAGCCTGGTATTGGTTCAAGAACAGGCATATAGACCTATGGACAGGATACAGATTCCAGAAGCAAAACCTCAATTTCTCAACCAACCCATTTTCAACAAAGCCTCCACCACCAACCACTGGAGAGAGGAGAACCTATTCAGTAAATGGTGCTGGGAAAACTGATTGACCACATGCAGAAGATTAAAACAAGACCACTACCTATCACCATACACAAAAATCAACTCTAAATGGATCAAAGCCCTAAACATAAAACCTCAAATTATAAGAACCTTAGAAAATGCAGGAGACATCCTTATGGAAATTGGAACTGGCAAACAATTCCTATCAAAACCCCAAGTGCCCATGCCATAAGAGATGAGATAGACAAGTGGGATCTCATCAAACTAACAAGCTTCTGCAAAGCCAAAGAAACCATCAAGAGAGCAAGGTGACGGCTCACCGACTGGGAAAAAATATTTGCCAACTCTATATCTGACAAAGGCCTAACATCTAGGATCTACAAAGAACTCAAATGTGCCAAAAAGAAAAAAACAATCCCATTATGAAGTGGGCACAAGATATGAAGAGACACTTCTCAAAAGAAGACATATGAGCAGTCAACAGATACATGAAAAAATGTTCAGCCTCGCTAGTCATCAAAGAAATGCAAATTAAAACCACACTGAGATACCACCTAACTCCAGTCAGGATGGCCATCATCAGTAACTTTAAAAACCACAGATGCTGGAGAGGATGCAGTGAAAAGGGAGTATTTCCACACTGTTTGTGGGAGTGTAAACTAATACAACCTCTGTGGAAAACATTTGGCAATTCCTAAAAGATCTAAAATCAATCTTCCATATGACCCTATAATCCCTCTACTGGGAATATACCCAAAGGAACTCAGATTACTCTATGAAAAGATACATGCACACGTATGTTTATTGCAGCATTGTTCACAATAGCAAAAATATGGAACCAATCATGCTGCCCATTGAAAGAGGACTGGATTAAAAAAATTGGTACATATACAAGATGGAATATTACACAGCCATAAAGAAGGACAAAATTATGAACTTCACAGCAATCTGAATGGACTTTGAATTTATAATACTGATTGACCTATCACAGAAACAAAGACCCTAGTACCACATGCTCTTACATATCAGCAGACCTTGAACAATTATTGTAATGTTATAAGAAAAGGATTGTCTAGCTCTTTTGGAAATCGCCACACTGTCTTCCAAAGAGTTTGGACTAGTTTGCATTCCTACCAACAGAGTAGAAGCGTTCCTTTTTCTCCACATCCTC
This sequence comes from Tarsius wallacei, assembly GCA_963574415.1. Lineage (NCBI taxonomy): Eukaryota > Metazoa > Chordata > Mammalia > Primates > Tarsiidae > Tarsius > Tarsius wallacei. The sequence goes on from CAUYQG010099530.1 coordinate 29,777, forward strand.
GCCAGCATCTGTTGTTGTTTGTTTTATTAATGATGGCCATTCTTACTGGAGTTAGGTGGTATCTCAATGTGGTTTTGATTTGCATTTCTCTGATGATGAGTGAGGCTGAGCACTTTTTCATGTGTCCATTGGCTGCCCATATATCTTCTTTGAGAAGTGTCTATTCATGTCTTTTGCCCACTTTTTAATGGTGCTGTCTGTTTTTTTCCTTTTGGTGCATTTGAGTTCCTTGTATGTGCTATATGTCAGGCCTTTGTCAGACATACAGTTGGCAAATATTTTTTCCCATTCTGTGGTCTCTCTCCCTGCTCTCTTGATGGTTTCTTTTGCTTTGCAGAAGCTCATTAGTTTGAAGAGGTCCCACTTGTCTATCTTATTTCTTAAGGTATGGGCATTTAGGGTTCTGAATAGCAGTTGTTTGCCAGTTCAATTTCCATAAGGGTGTCTCCTGCTTTTTCCAAGATTCTTATAGTTTGAGGTTTTACATTTAGGTATGAAAGAACTAAACGTTGACCTTCCATATGATCAAGCAATTCCCCTATTGGGAATACACCCAAAAGAACTCAAATCATTCTACAAAAGAGGTACCTGCATACGTATGTTTGTTGCAGCTCTATTCACAATAGTAAAAACATGGAACCAACCATGTTGCCCATCAAAGCTGGACTGGATTTAAAAATGTGGTACATATACACAATGGAATATTATACAGCCATAAAGAAGGACAGACACATGGACTTTGCAGCAACTTGGATGGATTTAGAGTTGATCATACTCAGTGACCTATCACAGAAGCAAAAAATAGAGTACCATGTGTTCTCACTCATAAGCGGACCTTGAACAATTATAATACTATAAGAAAGGGATTGGCAGTTGAGGGAA
>CAUYQG010099531.1:75-62201 GCA_963574415.1 Tarsius wallacei
TGCTTGTATTTCAATAATAACCTAAAAAGTAAATATGAGAATATGCTGCTTCATACGGATGACCACCTTAGAAGTGAGAGAAAGAGAGAGAGAGAGAGGAGAAGGAGGAGGAGGAGAGGAAAGGAGAGGAGAGAGAAAAGAAAAGAACAGTGGACAAGTATTCTAACTTCTGGAAATAGAAGCTAACCCAAGTTATCCCTTATTTGGTTAGGGAGCATGAGTGCAAACAATCACCATTTGGGCAGGCTGGCAAATCTGTCTGTTAATTTCAGAAGTGTTTCTCAAGGTGAAATCTATAAGTGCATTCCATTCTTTTCTATGAAAACTTCTTCATTCATAAGAGGACCTTAAACAATTATCATAATACTATAAGAAAGGGATTGGCAGTAGTGGGAAACTGCCAGGGGAATGGAGGGGCACACTTCATCAACAAGGGTACCTGTATAATGAACATTTGTGTACCTGACCTGAATGGTACCCTACATGTTTAAAATAAAAAGTTTTAGAAAAGAAAGCTTTTCATGTGTGCTTGTATTTCAATAATAACCTAAAAAGTAAATATGAGAATATGCTGCTTCATACGGATGACCACCTTAGAAGTGAGAGCTGCAGAAGCATTGAATCCTATACAAGACAACGAGGCAAACCAAACACAGAGGCTGCTTTTCAACAGGCAGTGTGATAGGCGCATAATGAGAAGCAATTTCATTTCAGCTACCACATGAAATTAATGTTGTTAACTTGAATCAGTTTTGCAATTTTGTTTCTATTGCACTGGCTTGTTTCAGTTTGCAATAATATAAGATCTATTGGTATAAGGCATTACACACAGCTTTATACACATTCAAGAATCATTATAATAGCAATAATATAGATCAACCCTGAGGTTCATCAGAAAGTTTTTATTCTATTTTTTATTTTATTTTTTTGAATCAGAGTCTCACTCTGTCACCCAGGCTGGAGTACAGTGGCATGACCGCAGTTCACTGCAGCCTCGACCGCCTGGGCTCAGGCAATCTTTTACCTCAGTCTCCCAAACAGTTGGGACCACAGGCAAGTGCCACCACATCTGGCTAATTTTTTAATTTTTTTTTTTATGGAAAGATGAAGTCTCACTATGTTACCCAGGCTGATGTTGTACTCCTGGGCTCAAGCAATCCTCCTGCCTCGGCCTCCCCAGATGCTGAGATTGCAAGTGTGAGTCACTGCACCCAACAGTGAATAGATTTGAGAGGCATTTAGGAGGAGAATCCGTAGGACCTACTGATGAATTGACATGAGGCTGAGGGAGAGAGAAGAATCAAGGTTGACTCCTGAATTTCTGGGCTAAGGCTCCTCAGTGAATGGAGGAGCCTTTTTGCAGGGATAGGAACAGAAGAAGAAAAGCTTTGGGGAACGAAGAGGGTAAATCATGAGTGTAGCTTTAGAGAATCTGAGAAGTGTCATAGGTACATCTAAATGCAGATGAATGCTCAATGTGAAGTTGTATATATGAATCCCTAGCTCAGGAAAGGCATTCAGGATGGGTATTTTTATTTGGGAGCTATCAGCTAAAAGAATAATTGAAGTTCTGATAGTGGATAAGATGGCCCAGTGGGTGTGCACATGGAGAGACACAAGAATGCCTAATGCGAAAAGGACTCCGAAAAACATTTGAAAAAAGAAGATGCTGGCCAGGCACAGTGGCTCACACCTATAATCCCACACTTTGAGAGGCCAAGGCAGGAAGATTGCTTGTGCCCAGGAGTTCACAATCAGCCTGGGCAACATAGTGAGACCATATTTCAACAAAAAAATTTTAAAAAAATTTAGCCGGGTGTGGTGGCATGGGCCTGTAGTCCCAGCTACTTGGGAGGCTGAGGTGAGGTAGAAGGATTGCCTGAGCCCAGGAGGTCGTGTGAGCTGTGATTGTGCCACTGCACTCCAGTCTGGGTGACAGAGACTCCAACTTAAAAATGAAGAGAAGAAGCAAAATAGATCCGTACATGGAAAAGGCACAGTCAGAAGCATAAGGTGTCACTGAATCCTAGGGAAAAGATTGTTTCAAAGGAAAGGAAAGACCAGCACTGCAGGGTGTACTGAGGGTCAAATATGATAAGACTTGAAAAGTATCCACTGGACATAACCGGGAGGTCATTGGAGGCCTTGATGAGAACAGTTTCCCTGAGGCTGGTATCAGGGGGTGGATGAGGAAGGGGAGGCAGTGGGGAGGGTCCTCATATCAAGAAGTTATATTCTAAGAGTGTGGAGAGGAGGAGAAAGCAAAAGAGGGATGGGGAGACAGGGTAGGAGAGATTTGAGCATGGTCAATGCTAATGGGAAGAACATTCAGAGAAGGAATATCATAGGCCCAGAAAGAGGTGCTGCCGAGGAAATGATGTCTAGAAAGCTGGTGAGGGGAGTGGAGAGAGAGAGTCAGGAGAGCAGTTGGCCTTGGATGGAAGGTGGTATGGCTCTTTCTTTGAGGTGGGGGGTGGTGTGAGAAGGAAAGGTAGGAGGAAGATGCTGTATGTATGAGCTTGGTGGCTGCTGTGGCCCAGAGTCAGTGGAGCACAGGAGAGGTGGCTAACCAAACCCAGCAGGGTTCTCTGGTGGCACCGAGGCCTGATCAGGTTACTACCCATGAATCAACAGGCATGGTGGTGTGAGGTTCTTCAGCACCACCAGCCCTTTGAGTAGAGAGTCAGAGAAGGTGGATTGGAGGACTCACACAGGTTAGGACATTTTCCACATGAGTTCAGTGAAAGAAAAATGGATAAAGGAGTTGAAGATAAAGTAGTTGAAGTAAGACTGTAACTGAGGTGATGAGGGAACAGAGGCAAGACAAGCGGCTGATGAGTGCAGAGAGAAAGAGATAGATCAATGATAGAAGAAAGAGAGGCCGGGTTCAGTGGCTCAGCCTGTAATCCCAGCACTTTGAGAGGCCGAGGCAAGTGGATTGCCTGAGCCTGTGGGTTTGGAACCAGCCTGGGCAACTTGGCGAGACCTCGTCTCTACAATAAATTAAACAAAAATTAGCCGGGCATGGTAGCGTGTGTCTGTATTTCTGGCTACTTGGAAGACTGAGGCAGAAGGATCGCCGGAGCCCAACGGGTTGACGCTGGGATGGTCGTGAGTGTGCCACTACACTCCAGCCTGGGTGACGGAGTGAGACTCCACCAAAAAAAAAAAAAAAGAAGAAGAAGAAGAAGAAAGAGATGTATAGAGAGAAGACTGGAGGCTCAAGGAAGCTAAAGAAATGATGTGTGTGTTTGTGTGTCAGGTGTTACAAAGAAAGAACTCAAAGGAGAGGTGTCTGGTCAGAAAGGAAGATGACTAAACTTGTGATTTCACATGCTTCTCAACATGTGATTTGTAGCCATGGGGATAGGCAGCCAAAGTGGAGTCAAGAGAGATGAGGCATACTAGTTAAGGCAATGGTTAGCTGCTATAACAAAAAAGCTCCAAAATCTCAGGGGCTTAACACAGCAAACATCTGTTTTTCACTCATGTAATAGGCTGACATTTGTATTCCTTACTGGCAGCTCTTCTCCAAATAGTGATTTAAGAACCCATGCTCTTTTCACTCTGCGTTTCTGACATCTTCTACAAGTAATACCCAAGGCCTCCCTGAGGTTTTCCATTCTAGTCAGCAGAAAGGAAAAATGGTATGGGTATCATGTGTGAAAGATTTTTGGGGCCCAAGTCAGAGGGTGGCCTACGTAGCTCATGCTCACATGCCATTGGCTCTACAATGGCCACATGCGTATTCCATGGTCACATGGCCACAGCCATATTCAGAGAGGCCAGGAAATGAATATCCAGGAAGAACAGGAAGTAGGATGGATGATCAACAAAAAGACTTTATGACAGAGCTCAGAGTGTCAGACACATTCATGTGGATGTGAAGTCACCCAAGTTGAATGACGGCTGAGGGTGGAAATGAAACCCCATCCAGGTAAAACATTCTTCAGTGAGTGGGACAGTGCCAAGATGGCAGTCAGAGACAGCAAAGTGGGCAAGAGAGTCATGGCCAAAATCTCAAAGGCATGAGGTGGATTCATCTTCCCTGAGGGTAGAAGATGTATGGTGTGGGAATGACAGCGTGAACCTCACAAGACAAAACCCTTTTTCCAGACTCTGGGGACTGGAGGATGTGCATCCTCACTAAAGGATCTGCAGCCCACGAGAGGAGTAGCATCCTTCGGAGGGAGACTGGTGTCAGGCCAAGGAAAGGAGTCTTTAGGGAAGCAGCTGAGGATATGGGGGTTTTGTTAAATGGGGAACAGGTGTGCAGAGGACTGGGCAGAGAGAGGCAGAAGAGAAGTGTGGAGGAGAAGACTAGAGCAGGATGGAATGGAGTGAGATGACCAGAAGAAATTACACCTGAATAGTGAGCAAGGGTTATAGGGATGTGTGGAAGGGTGAATTTAGCTGGCCCCAAAGTTTCCAAAAGAATTGATGTCTGCCATTCCTGGCACTTGGAAGCACTCAAGTCTTCTAGTTACAGCCTGGGAAGGTTACTCTTCCAACAGAATTCAAGCCTCTGGTAGGTGAGAAGATGTTAGAGGCCAGCAAAGTCATGGCCTTGAGTGGGCGGGGTCAGAAGAGAAGCTCAGGATCAAGCTGAGGCAATGGGAAGCTAGAAAGAAATGGAGCTTGCCAAGGGGGATGGGAGAACCAGGCTTGGGGTGGAAGGTTCGTGTTCTCTGTTCAGAGGACTCATGAACACCTGGCCCAGAGGAGACACACTGGTTGACTTGAATTCCAATATAAAATCGTATCATTTAGACTGGGCTCAGTGGTTCACGTCTGTAATCCCAGCATTTTGGCAGGCCAAGGTGAGAGGGCTTGAGCCCAGGAGTTCAAGACAAGCTTTAGCAACATGGTGAGACTTCATCTTTACAAAAATAAAAAATAAAAAAATTAGCTGGGTGTGGTCCCATCTACTTGGAAGGCTGAGGCGGAAGGATCGCCTGAGTCCAGGAGGTCGAGGCTGTGGTGAGCCGTGGTTGATCATGACACTGCACTCCAGCCTGGGCAACAGAGTAAGACCCCAGCTCAAAAAAAAAAAAAAAAAAAAAGAAAGAAAGAAAAAAGAAGTCGGATTGATTGGGAGAAATAGAAAACTATCAAGCAATTGAACTTCGTTAATTGGTTAAGAGGTGGAGAGACTCTGAGAACACACAAGATGTGAAACTTGCATATTCACATCTCAGAAGCATAGTAGCGAGATCACACTGGCTTGCTGTGATACGTGATAAGGTAGTTTGGTTTGAGAAAAGACGTCTTGTTTGCTGTGGAGCCAAAGAAGTCAAAGCTGTAAAGACCATATGATCTGTGGCAGCAGTTTCTCTTCAAAGACGGGTTTTATAAGTAATCAGAGTAGGAGGCCTCATCGGGTAACACACGAATCTTTGCAAATGCTGTTAACTGTCACAAAAGGATGCCAACTCGATTCCACTTTAGCTCTTATTCTGTCATCCTAATACAAATCAAAGTAACAGTTCTGATTAGTAGGATTCTTTAAAATTCCACACACACAAATGAAACTTTTCTTTTTCCTGTATTTCACAGAGATGTCCCTGATCTATACCAGATATTCAGTGAAATGCCTGTGAATCAAAAATGGCAATAAGGTTGAGAGAAGAGAGTTACAGATGCAAGAAGAGAAGAGAGACAATGTATCAGAATTGTTTTGCTTTGTTGCTTTTAAGTCTGAGGTCTCACTCTCTCACCCAGACTGGAGTGCAGTGGCACAATCATGGGGTCTCATTCTGTGAGTGCAGTGGCATGATCATGGCTCAGCACAGCCTCAAACTCCTGGGTTCAGGTGATCCTTCCAGCTCAGCCTCCTGAGTAGCTGGGACGACGGGTGCTTGCCACCATGCCTGGCTTATTTTTTTATTTTTGTACACACGAGGTCTTGCTATGTCGCTAGGCTGATCATGAATTCCTAGACTCAAGCAATCCTATCACCTTGGCCTCCCAAAGTGCTGGGATTATAGGTATGAGCCACCACACTTGGCCGTAATTTGTAACTTATAATATGAATAATGTTCCTTCATTTTATTGTATTATTTAGTCTGAGTCTCACTTTGTTGCCCAGGCTGGAGCACAGTGGCATGATCATGGCTACTGCAGCCTCCACCTGCCGGGCTCAGGCAATCCTTCTGCCTCAGCCTTCCAAGTAGCTGGGACTACAGTTGCACACCACCACTCCTGGCAAATTTTCTGATTTATTGTGGAGACAAGGTTTTGCCATGTTGCTCAGGCTGGTCTCAAATTCCTCAGCTTAGATAGTCTTCTTGCCTCAGCCTTCCAAAGTGCTGGGGTTACAGAAGTAAGCCACTGCACCCGACTCCCTCATTTTAAAAACAATTTTTGTACTTATTGCACTGAGAAAAGCAGCTATGCTAAGAGGCACCAGTAACTCATGATTCCATTTCCGTAGTGCTGATATCACTGACAGCTTTTGATCCAGAAAAGTTTATTATTTCGCTTTTACATACAGACCTTAAGAAGAGGTCTGAGGCCAGGAGCAGTGGCTCACGCCCATAATCCCAACATTTTGGGAGGTGGAAGTGAGGGAGTTGCCTGAGCCCAGGGGTTGGAGACTAGCCTGGGAAACTTGGTGAGCCTCATTTCAACAATAAAAAATTTAAAAAAAGTTAGCTGGGTACACACTTGTAGTTCCAACTACTTGTGAGGCTGAGGCGGAAGGCTCACCTGAGCCCAGAAGGTCGAGGCTGTGGTGGCCGTGATCATGTCACTGCACTCCAGTCTGGGCAATAGAATGAGACTTCTACTTTAAAAAAAAAAAAAGGTCTGGATTTTGTTTGTGACTTTGTCTTTACAAATTAAAAAAAAAATGGCTATGTTTTTGTCAAGCTCTGGCCCAGCCATGCCTTTCATGAGCTCTGGCCGGGTCATGATTTTCCCTAATTTTTGTCCCCCTTCCTAATCTTGGGAAAGTGAACTCTCTCTCTCTCTCTGTCTCTCTCTCTGTGTGTCTCTACTTTCTAAATAAACTACATTTTCCAATCTTAAAAAAAAAGGATTTATGGAATACCTCACTACCTTTGGAGTACTCTGTATAAATAACTGCCTGTACTTTATAGTAAGAGTGGATTCGACCTTTAGGGAAAGATCTTTTCTACAGGGCAATTGATTTTTGTTATTTCCTGGAGCATTTACTTAAAAAAGATTTTCCTGTAACCAAGTCTTCCTGGGAAAGACACTATTTCTAACAAACACCAGTTCTTATATCAAAATTATATGGCCTAAAATCCATGCTTAGGTGTGTTGTAATTTTTTTTTTTAAATTGGAGTCTCACTCTGTCACCCAGGCTGGAGTGCAGTGGCGTTATTGTGGCTCACCGCAGCCTCGACCTCCTGGGCTCAGTCAATCCTCCTGTCTCAGGCTCCCGAGTAGCTGGGAACTACAGGCACACCCCCACACACAGCTGATTTTAAATTTTTTTTGTAGAGACGAGGTCTCACTACATTACCCAGGCTAGTGTCGAACTCCTGAGCTCAAGCAATCCTCCCTCCTTGTCCTCTCAAAGCGCTGGGGTTACAAGCGTGAGCCACCGTGCCGTGCCCTGTCTGTGTGCTGTAATACTTTCTTAGGCATCATAACTTGAGTGGATAATGTCAGATTAGGCTGTACAAATACTATAGGGAAACATTGTGCTCTAAAAGGAATTTTTCCTGTTACAAATTGTTTTAACAATTTTACCATCCATTGCACACCTCGTCATATTGCAAAATGAAATTTGTAAAAGAACAAAGGACTTCTTCTTTCTGACTTAGTACAAGACTAGAGATGTTCTGGGGAAGAAAGACCTTCACAAGGTTTGGAGGAAAGGCATCAACAGAATATTTATTATTCTCTCCACTTTCTTTTTCGAGGTATTGTAATTAAGGTCATTATAAATCTTTGAAAGCAACATTTCCTCCTGCATGCTTGTACCTACTACCAGAAGATATTTATAGAAATAAAACAGTATCTCACATCTTTTCAGTAAAGTTCCGTGAAACTGGTTCCAAATAAAAATGAATAAATAATGTTTATCTAGGCTCTGCAGATAATGCTAAAAAGCAAAAATTGATTAGTCCATCAGTTCTCTTATGTACTGACACCAACACCCTTGCCTTTTGGAGGTTGACTTATTTTAAGAGAAAATGGTTTAGAAGACGCAAAGGAAAAACAAAGAAAACCCCATTAATATATGTTAATTTTGTTGTAACATTAATTTGACCACTATGCAATTGCATTTAAACATTGGTGAAATAGTTGAGTTAGTGTGGAATGGTGAAAAATTATTTACCATTTGTTTATCATTTCTATTTTAGGGTCAGAGAAAAATTTGTGATCTGAAAATCAACTGCAATGATGTTGACATGCATGAGAAATCAATTCACAACCATGACAATTCAGATGGCTTGTTCATGACAAAGAGTAAATAGGAAACTTGACCAAGTTATAAGAATCACCTTTCAAAATCCTGTGTTTCAAAGGAAAGGATTACTTTATATCAAAGATATGTATTTGTAGTAATAAGGTTTGAATTGTAGTACATTCTTTAAGCACATGCTTTAAAACATCAGATTTAAGTTTAGATTATTCCTAAGATTTCTTTAAAATATATTCACATTAAAGGCCCGGGAAACTGTCAACAGACATTTCTTCAATTCCTGACTTTTGAGGCAACAATCTTTCTATGTTCACCTTTATATCCCTAGTTCCATGTAAGGTGTTGTGCCCATAGTAGGCCTTCTACACATGTCTGTTGAATGAAAGAGTAAATGAATGACTGAATGAGGCTTTAGTGTGAGTGGAAGCCTGTAATAAGTCATTGTCCTTCCATTATGATTCAACCTGAAGTAGTCAGCATCAGTTGATTTTCACATTTATATCAGGTGTGGAGGCAGCCCTGGGCTTTTAAATTTCTTCAACAGGAGGAATATTAGCACACATCACATCACCTCATGGCTTGCTGAGTGTATTTGTCTCTACTCAAAGATTCTGAACTCTATACCTTTTCCAGTTTTACGTTCTTGGTGCCTAATGTGGCATGAGGCACGTGGTAGAACTTCTGTAAATATTCCATGGATGAATTGGAGGACTTCTGGAATTGCATCCTATTCGTCTATGGCTTGGCCTTGGGCAAATCACTGCACCCCTATGGGGTCACAGTTTCCTCATCCATAAAATGAACACTGCTAAACAGACTGGAAATAAATACTTGGCTTCAGAGTAGTAACAAAGATTGGGCAACTTATGGGAAATTTTCTCTCATGCAGACTTTATTAGGAAGGAGAAAGGGGAGGGAACTAGCATTTATTATATGACTTAATCAACTCTGTAGCCACTCTGAGAGAATGCTATTATTTCAATTATTATAACATTATTTTATAGGTGAAATAGATTATATATTATTTTATAGATGTGAAAAATTAGCTTCAGAGAGATACACAATTTGCTCAAGATCTCATAGTCAGTGAATAGTTGGGCCAGGATTGAAATCCAGTTCTGCTGACTTCAAGGACCATATAGTTTCCTCTATGCACATGTCCTACCTGCTTGAATTTTGATTAGAAACGAAAAAGGGAATCAGTGTGTACTGAGGGTGGGGCAGACTATTTTCATCTTGTGTTTCTTCCACTTGCAATTTGAGTCGAACAAAAATGTGAATGATTCTTGCTTGGATTATGTTTCCTAATCCTATTTTATCTGTTTAACTTCCACGAAAGAAGTGGAAACCAAGGGCACAGCAGAATAAGAGACAGAGGCTGTGTGGCAAACGGTAAGCAATAGGGTACCACCAACTGGATGGTGACATGAGAAGGATGGGGGCAAGACGAGAGAGTGACAGGAAAAGCCTTGTGGTGGTGAAGGACAAAGAATGTTTGTCTGATAAGAGCTAAAAGAACAGGTTATGTGCAAAGAGAGATATTGGGGATCCCGACAGGAAATGACAGGTGTTTAGCAGTTTCACAGGAAAAATCCCATAAGTATCTCTGTGTGGGATCAGTTGGCTAAACACCATAGCATGTGCCATAATGGGCATAGGCCACCGCAATATAACTTATATCCCTTATCTGATATCAGCTTTGTCATGGTTTTAAGGACTACTCTTTAAATCTTTCCTTGCTTTATTTTGTTTTAACGAGTTAACTTTCAACATATTTTATTTAATTTTTAATTTTTAAAAAATTTATTTTATTTTAAAGATGTGGGATACACGTTAGTATTTAAATGGTCATCGTACAAGTAAAGTTTGGGCCTACCTTTGGTCCACTTTGCCTGGTTTGAAATCAGGTACCCTTATTAATGTTATGTGTCCTCCCCCTTCTCCTGGCAGTTTCCAGCAACTGCCAATCCCTTTCTTATAGTATTATGGTAAATGTTCAGGGTCCGCTTATGAGTAGCTGCTTTACTAAAACTGGTGCTCCTGTGTTGGGTGCATATATGTTTAGGATGGATATTTCTAGCTGATGGATCGAAACTTTATCATTATGTAGTGTTCTTTTATATCTTTTAAAATTTTTGATAGCTTAAAGATTGTTTTGTCTGATATTAAGATTGCGACTCCTGCCTTCTTCTGTGATCTATTCACCTAAAAATTTGTTTTACATCCTTTAACTTGAGTCATCCTTTGTGGTGAGGTGAGTTTCCTGGAGGCAGCAAATTACTGGGCCATGTGTTTTTATCCAGTTTGCCATCCTATGCCCTTTCAGTGGTGCATTTAGTCCATTCATGTTCAGGTTGATTATTGAAATGTGAGAGTTTGTCCCTGACATAATGCTCTGACATAATGCCCTGACAAAACAGCATAGGCTGTTTTGTTTTTGTTTAGTTTTTGTGTTCACATATGTGTGTGCTTTCATTTTTGCAGGTATGTTGCATGTTCTTCTGCTTCTGTGTTTGTGATCTTGTGAAGTATATGGTCTTTCTTTTGTTTCTTTTTTCTTCTGTGCACAGCAACCTTTTTAAACATCTCCTGTAGAGGTGGTCTAGAAGCAGCATACTCTCTCAGGGATTGGATGTCTGGGAAGGATTTTAATTCCACATCACTTATGAAGCTTAGCTTGGCTGGGTAGAAAATTTTTTATTGAAATTGTTTATCTTTGAGAACATTAAAGATTGGGGTACAATTCCTTCTGGCCTATAGCAATTCTGGTTGGTCTCCCCCACTAGGTAGTCTGACCTTTTTCCCTTGCTGCCTTTAGGATTTTTTCTTTTATATCTACTTTGTGTAGGTGAATTACTATGTGTCTATGGATTAGTCTTCTCCGAAGATGTCTTGCAGGGGTTCTCTGGATCTCTTGTGCTTGTATAGTTATCTGTCTGGCCAGATGAGGGATATTTTCTTGAATGATCTCATGGAATGTTTGTTCCAAGGTGTTTTCTGTTTCTCTTTCTATTTCAGGTATTCCCATCAGACGTAGGTTTGGTTTCTTGATAAAATCGCACATCTCTCGGAGAGTTTCCCCTTTCTTCTAAGTTTTTTCTCTATATTTTTAATAGATTGGGTTTATTTCCTACTTTGGTCTTCCCGCTCTGAGAGTCTTTCTTCTGCTTGGTTGATTCTGCTTCCCATGCTTGTCAGTTTGTTATTTATTTCTTTGGTGGAGTGTTTTATTTCTGTTATTTCCAAGTACGTTTCCTTGAGCCTGTCTATCTCTGTTGCAATTTCATTTAGTTTTAGCCCTTGCATTTCTTGATTTTTATTCATTCTATTCAATGATTCTCTAATCTCCGTAAGTACCTTCTGGGTACTGTTGTTCTGGGATAGAGCTATTGTTTGTGCTCCAGTAGCTGTTCTTTCTAACACTGACTCTTTGCTGGGACTCTGATGGTTATCAGCAGTTTTTCACTGGTTTTCTTCATTTGTGGAAGTTCTCTTATCTTTCTCTTTAATTCCATTGCTCAGTGGAAAATGGAGAAGCAATTACTTCTGATATTTGCTCTACTTATTGTCCTTCCTTGAGCTGGGGCTTTGGGTTTGCTCAATTATGAAGTAGGGTTGGGGGGTGACGTTTCTTCTATGCTACATTGCTGACTACTAAGGATTGTCTGTCATTTGGGCTGGCTCATGATACTACTCCTCTGCCTAGAAGAGATGAGGAAAACCTAGAACTTAGCAACCCCAGCAGGCCTTTTGGAATCATATGTCTGCGGATTAAATATATTCCTCCATGCTTGAAAGAAATGTAGTGTGTGGCTGAGATTCTGGTTGTTTCCCACAGACAAAATTTTAGAGGCTTGGAATGTCTTCCTTCCTTCCTCTCTTCTCCTTCCTTTTTGTTTAATAATGTTGGCCATAAAAATTTTTAAATATTAAAGTATTTTAAGTAAAACAGAAAATCTTTTCCCCTTTCATTCTTTCCATATATTTATTCCTATTTTTCAGTTAGCAGTTTGATGAGTATTTAGGTTGTGTGTGTGTGTGTGTGTATGTGAGTGTGTGTGATCACTCCCACACCTCCAGTAATGTTCTTTTCTTTAAGAATGGCCCAATATATACAAAGGTGGATCTCTGGAGATTCTGAAAAGTGTTCTACATATTTCCTACCCATCTCGGACATGCTGATTGATGCAGAAATGGACAAATGATCCAAGCCAGGACAATCAGATTCTCTTTCCAATGGAGTATAAGAGGGACTGGAAGCTGGGAACACTGCTCAGTGGTAGTGCTCTGAAGGGAAGATCTGTGTGCTGCTGCCTCCGAGGCTTAGATGCCGCCTTGGGTCTTTTCCTTCCCTTTTCCAAATCCTGATGGTCCAACATTTGCACCAATTCATTAGCTAACTCAGTACTCATCCAAAAAAAATTTTTATTTTTGCCCAAGCCGATCAAAACTGGTTTTTCTTGCTTGCAATCAAAAAGCCTGAATGTATATACATACATTGCCTATTCCTAAAATGGGATCATAGAATTCATTATGTTCTGAAATTTTTCTTTTTCTCCATTGTACTGTGTGTCATGAATGTTATTCTACACAAGTGTATAATAGATTTACCCTATTCTTTTTAGGAACCATACAGCAGTTTGTGTAGGGATGTACTATAACACATTTAGCCAGCTCCTTTTATTACAACTTTTTAATTTTGTTTTTTGTTTTTTGAGTCGGGGTCTCTCTGTTGCCCAGGCTGGAGTGCAGTGGCATGATCACGGCTCACCACAGCCTCAACCTTGTGGGCTCAGGCAATCCTTCCACCTCAGCCTCCCAAGAAGCTGGGACTACAAATGTGCACTACCACACCCAACTATTTTTTAATTTAGTTTAGTTTAATTTTTTTTATGAGGTCTCACTATACTGCCCAGGTTGGTCTTGAACTCCTGGGCTCAAGCAATCCTCTTGTCTCAGCTTCCCAAAGCACTGGGATTACAGGTGTGAGTCACCGTGCCTGGCCCCAGCTCTCTTTTGATACGTTATTTACAGATTTTGACCACAAGTAACAATGCTGAGTGCAGAGGAGGATTATGGGAAGATGGAGAGGGGGACGTGACTCCTTTCTTCTCTACTCCTAACTCCAATCTTTCTGCCTCTTCTGAGACAAATAGTTCTCTGAGTCTCTTGGCTCTGTAAAAGCTCCAGCAAAAAGAATGTTGTGCTCTGTGGACCGGGGAAGCCAGCAGGAGAATCCTTTCCACCCGCAGTCCCCACCCCTGGGAGCCTTGCATAAAACAAGGAATCCTGTGAAGACCTTGGTCTCAGAGCCCTGTGGCCCGCAGGGCAATGACCTCAGTCCCACATTTCCTTGGCTCCCCAGGGATCTAGAGGAAGTTGTCCCAGTGGGAAGAGTCCCTTCCTCCCATGGCCGGGAGAGTACAGAATGCCAGGAGCACTCAGGCTTCCTCCAGGTGACCCCGAAAGGGGCCTGGCAGCTAGCCAGCTTCTTCACTGCTCTTCTTTGCTCCTCTTCTGGAGGAAAGACTGCTTGCTCCTCCAACACCTGTGGGAATGCTGTCTCAAAAACCACAGTGGTGACAGACATGAATCAAAGATACAGACAAGAACAGCAAGCACACCTGGAAGGTGGACTTATGATCAGAGTAAGTAAAAACCACTCAGGGCAACCAGAACCCATGCCCACTAAGCCACAAAGAAGACAAATGAAAACTGAATCAGAAAAAGGGGGCTTAAGAAGACGTAACTAAGCGCACACGTGTACACACACATACTTTCTGGAAAAAGTGTGATTTCCTATCTAAACAATTTAGTAGATATATTGAAGGAGATTTACTAATGATCTGATGCATATAATTGAAGAGTCATCTCAAAATACAAACACAAATTAAAGAGAAGGGAATCCTTAGGGAAGGGGTAAGAGACTTGGAGGGTGTGTCAAGGATACCTAACCAGCAAATAATAGAACAGATGGAGGAGAGGCAATAATTAAACAAATTAGAAGAACACTTGCCTGCAATGAAGAAAAACCTGAGTCTGCAAATTGAAAGGGCTCACTAGGTTCCAGGAATGATGGATGAGAAAACATACACACATTTTGGCACGCTAGAATTTCTGAATTCTAAGAATAAAGAGAGAATCTTACATGTTTCTAGAACAGAGGGGGAAAAAGCTCTCTCAAAAAAATAATAATACTCACATTGGCCTTAGAGATGACTAAGAAAGAACAGCAGCTTGAGAGCCTCTTCTTACCAAGCTACCGTTCACCCAAATGAACCGGCAAAGGTGGCTATGGAAACACCAGAATTCAGAGAGTATATCTCTGGTGATACACAACCCCTGATGTGACATAGAGCTACAAGTCTCAACTTTTTTTTTTTTTTTGAGTCGAAGTCTTACTCTGTCGCCCAGGCTGGAGTGCAATGGCACGTTCATGGCCACCACAGCCTCGACTTGCTGGGCTCAGGCAAGCCTTCCGCCTCGGTCTCCCAAGTAGCTGGGACTACAGAAGTTCAAGGCTACAGTGAACTATGATCATGCCACTGCACTCCAGCCTGGATGACAGAGTGAGACCCTGACTCAATAACAATAACAAGTTCTCACAGCCGGAAGAGGTAGAGCCAAGATCTGAACCCCAAGGGTCACCCTGAAAGTCTGTGCCAGTGGTCCATGCACCAGCAATGTGGATACCATCTGGGTATTTATTAAAAATGCACAACTGGGCAACCCCCTTGGGTCCCCTCCCACTGTGGGAGCTTTTCTGTCTTCTCAATAAATCTCGCTTAAAAGAAAAAATGCAGAAACTTCTGTTTTTATTCTACACTTGCTGAGTTGTAATCTTCATTTTTAATGGGATCCTCAGGTGAATAAATGCACATGAAAGTTGAGACATAGGCCGGAGCAGTGGCCCACATCTATAATGCCAGCACTTTGGGAGGCCAAGGTGAAAGGATTGACTGAGCCCACGGGTTTGAGCCCAGCCCGGGCAACTTGGTGAGACCTTGTCTCTACAATTAAAAAAAAAAATTAGCCAGGCGTGGTAGCGTGTGCCTGTAGTTTCGGCTACTTGGGAGGCTGAGGAGGAAGAATCGCCTAAGTCCAGCAGGTTGATGCTGGGGTGGCCGTGAGTGTGCCGCTGCACTCCAGCCTGGGCAAAAGAGTGAGATTCCAAATCAAAAGAAAAAAGAAAGAAAAGAAAAGAAAACAGACTGAACCTAAAATGTGTAGAACTAGCAAGAAAAAGAATAAAGTCAAGTATTAATCTTAAGAATCTTGAAAGAAAATCTAGGAAATTGAAAGTACATTCTAGGGCAAGAAAGATCTTCTTGATCAATCCTGATAAGCTAGACAGCACCCACCCCCTCAGCCCTCCCCAAGCCTATTTGACAATATAAAAGTGACAAATTTGAAAACAATATGTGAGAGGCTGGCTAACTGTTCACTTAACTTATTTTTTTTTCCCAAGGGACATACTCCTTTTTTCTTCTATCATATTTTTACTACTTTATTGATGTATACGTGGTACACAATAAATCACACATATTAAAGGTATACAACAGAAGTGTTGCCATAAATATAACATCCATGAAACAATTACCATACTCAAGATAAAGAACATGCCAGACGCAGTGGCTCACACCTGAATCCTGGCACTTTGGGAGACTGAGGCTGGAGGATCATTTGGGCCCGGGAGTTCAAGACCAGCTTGGGTAACATAGCAAGACCCCATTTCTACAAAAAATTAATAAAGAAATAATTTTTTTAAAAAAAGATAAAGAATATAATCATCATTTCCAAAGGTTTCTTGGTGCTCCTGTATAATCCATTCCTCTCTCCACTCCACCCCTATGGGTTCCCATGTAAACTATATTTCTCAACCTTCCCTGGGGTGTGGCCAAACACCCAGGTGCTGCCTAAAGGGATGTCAGTGGAAGTGAGAGCATTCCTCCAGGTTTGGCCCAAGAATCCCTCTCACAATGAGCCTTTCCCTTCTCCCCTGCCTGCCGGCTGCCTCATAACAGTCAAGGTGACCTAAGAAGCCATTGCTGAAGATGAAAGAACCCTCATCAGCCTGGGTCACTGAATGTATGAAGCAGAGAACCAGTGTTCACTGTCAATCAGCCTCTATTGTGTTAAGCTACTGAGATTTGGTTGTTTGTTATGGCAACCTAGTTTTACCTTAGCAAATACAATAATAATCACAGAGTGCTTATAAGCTGGCAAGAAACGATCAAAAGACCCAATGGAAAAGGTTAAGAAAGTCAGTTCTCAGGAGTTCAAACCCAAATTATAAAAACATGAAACATATGAAAAAGTGCTCACACAGGCTAGTAAGTATGGAAATTCAATAAAGTAACATAGACTGGCAACTCTTATAGAGACTAACAAGACCTACTGGCAGTGGTGAAGGGAAGAGATACTCGAACACTGATGATAAAATGTAAGTTGCTACAGACTTTTTGAAAAATTAATATGGCAGCATATATTAAAATGAAAATTACAGGCATGGCGTGGTGGCTGAAGCCTATAATCCCAGCACTTTGGGTGGCCAAGGCGAGAGGATTGCCTGAGCCCATGGGTTCAAGACCAGCCTGGGCAACATGGTGAGACCTCATCTCTACGATAAATAAATAAATAAATAAATAAATAAGCCAGGTGTGGTAGCACTTGCCTGTAGTTCTGGCTACTTAGAAGGCTGAGGTGGAAGGATCTCCTGAGCCCAGCAGGTTGATGCTTTGGTGGCCATGAGCATGCCACTGCTCTCCAGCCTGGGTGACAGAGTGAGACTGCAACTCAAAAAAAAAAAAAAAAAAAAAAGACAAATACAAATACTCTGCTTTAGTAATTCTACTCCTGGAGTCTCTCTCATGGAAATAGAGGCACTAGAACACAAGGATAAAAATATCTCTGCAAGAGAATGTTTATGACAGGTTGTGTGTACACCAAAAACAAAAAGGAACAATCAAAACACAATTGGAAACAAAAGGAATACCTATGAGTAAAGGAATGGTTGAATAAATGGTAGGATAACCACCCCATGGAAAGCTGTGCTGCAAATTTTTGTTACTTTTGTTTGATCTTTCACTTTTAAGGATTTTTGGAAAAATGAATATGCTGCAAATTTGAAAAAAATGAATCAGTGCTAAATCAGATAACAAGGAATTCCATGAAGTTTTCTTGCGTAAGAATCAACAGGAAACTCATACAGGGATGACCTTGGTAGAGGATGTGCTATGCAAAAATCCAAGATGCACGTCCATTGCTTGTCCATAGCTTCCAGTCTGAAACAATTGTTGTCAAACTAAAGGTGAATCATCCTCTGTGGGACATAACAATGGAAAAACCTTCCCCTTCCAGCAAGATCACCATGGAGCAGCGAAGAACTGAATATCATAACATGGAAGCTTTTCTGTTACTCTCAGAAAAACATTTCAGTGAGTAAAACAGTAAAAATATTCCTGCCTGCTAAGGTGTGTGATGTAACATAAGTGAATCATTAAAATCATTATAGGAATAGCCCTCATTTCAGTATATGAAAGTCAGCAGGGACATTTTTTTCAAGGTTTGCTACAATAATCTACACTGACTTAATGTCTTCTCTCTTATAAGGCTCTAAAAACTTTGCCACATTTATCTTGTTCACTTGCCTAGCTCTGCTAACTTTAAAAGGAGCTGGGTCTACATTGTTGAAACTTCACAGGGTAATATTTAGTTATCTTTTTCTTAAGGATCCCTAGATAAGACAACAGGGATAGCTCATTCATTCATTCATTCATTTACTCATTCAAAAAATATGTAGCACTGATTATGCTAGGTATCCTGTAAGATTGAGTATACAGCGCTGAACATAACTTACATATTTCCTGCCTTCGTGGGTTAACAGTTTTCTGGGAGAAGTCAGTTTAGTAAACAGACCCTTAATACATGGTGCAATAATTGAGGAAGTTCATTACAACTTGAAAGATAGTTAGAGGTGACTGGTTTAGGGTAGACATAGGGAAGAGTGCTTCAAACAGAGGAAACCACATGTCTTTTATTAAAGAACGATGACATCATCACATATTTCCTAAGTATGCACATCCTGGCATGGAATCAGTGACAAATTCTCATGGAAACTGTGAGAGCTTTGACACAAAAGTCTCAGGATTACATTAAAGGTTTCTATTCTACTTTGTGTCTGCCAGACAGGGAAGAGTTTTACCAGGGTGGCTGGAAGCTCTTGCCTGCTGTACAATAATTCATTTGCCATTTATAGAGCATCTTCTCCATGCCCAGGTATGCGCTGGGCATTGTGAATACCTAGCTGAGTCTGACACCATTGCTACCCTAAAGGGTCAATAGTCTCATTAGGGGGTGGGGAGAAGGTAGACAAATAAATAACTATAATTCAACATGTTAAGTACTGCAGAAGAGGGGGTATATCTATGATGAGGTAAGAATAAATGGAGGGAATGAACTCACTCCACCAAGGAGTTAGGGAAGGACTCATGTGTAGGTATGAACCAGGAAGTCAAATTGCGAAAGGGTTTTTTTGTTTGTTTGGTTGGTTTTTGACAGAAGGAACACAAAGACTGAAAAAAGAAAATTCTATGCAACAAAAGTTAAGTATATGGCTGTGGCCAGAGAACAGGGTGCATGGTGGGCAGTAGAGAGAAACAGTAAGATGATCAGCATCCTTTTGGTGAGGACCTTGACTGGGTTTGTGGTGATCAAGCAACAACGTTTGGACTATTATCACCAAGAGGAGATGGTTAATGGTGTTACACAGGATGTGTCATGGCAGCCAGGCATCCATATGTAATAGGGGACTTACTTTCAGAGCCCACTCCAAAGAGGAAGTAACCTTTCAAGCCAAAAGATATTTAATCCACTCTTCCCTCCCCCTTCCCCATTTACAACTTTGAATAATGCAGACCCCTCAGAAGGTTCTGAGATAGATTTTTCCCAAGATTGAGGCTAATGTTCTGTCTGCAAAAGTAATAAAAACTGGAGCTAAAAGTGAGCATCCTTGCACAGTCACCCTAGGAATTAAATAGTGAGAAACACACAGAAGAATACTGGTAAAAGTTATTGCCAGTTTCTTAGTGAGGCTCAACTAGAGACAAATATAATAATCCATTATATATCCACTTTATGGATAACTGAATGTAAACATGTATAATAAACTTTTTAGAGTTCTTATCTCTGGGTGTGGTAGTCACCACCTTTTTTGCCATCTTCACTACTTCCTTAGTTAAAGAACTCCTCTGGATATTCTATTATTATTAATTAATTACTTTATTTATTTATTGAGTTGTGGATCTCACTCTGTCACTCAGGCTGGAGTGCAGTGGCATGACCACAGCTACTGCAGTCTTGACCTCCTGGGCTCAGGCAATCCTTCTGCCTCAGCCTCCTGAGTTGCTGGGACTACAGGTACACACCACTATGACTGGCTTTATTATTATTATTATTATTATTATTATTATTTTGTACACACGAGGTCTCCCTATGTTGCCCAGGCTAGTCTTAAACTCCTGGGTTTAAGAGATCCTCCTGCCTCAGCCTCCCAGAGTGCTGGGATTACAGGCTTGAGCCACCACGCCCAGCCCAATTCAAAGCTTTGGATGTCCCTCTGGATGAGCCAAGAAAATATGTATGAGGAGAGGAGACCTGAGATCTCCACAATAGGATAATAAAGGCGGGTTAGCAGAGAGGATTGAGAGCAGAGAGGTGAAGTCATCGTTAAATTGCCCTCTGAGATGCAATTATATGAGAGATAGTGAATAGTTGCTGTCCATCTCTTTTCAGAAATGAAATGGAACTGGGTTTAAACTGCAGCCTGAAAATTTCATGTTAGATAAAAGGATGTAAGAGGCCCACTACCATGCTCCCAAGGCACGTGTGCTTGTAGTTTGAGAGGTTTGCTCATGTACCTGTCTCACTCTGTGTTGATTTGGAGTCACCGTGTATTCACCTGCCTTGCTCGTTCATGCTTGTATCCATGATATCTAGCACAGCGCCCCACACAGAGAAGGCTCTCAATGAATGTGTGTTGTGTTAACTTGCTAAGTGATGGTGATCAGGAAAGACAGGCTGATTTTCTCTAAAAGTTATTAAACACAGAACAGGTTTTCTTACTTGGAATAGCTTAGGAATTAGGGATCATGGAACCATGATGTGTTCTTATTCATTTTATTTCTCACATCCATGTCTTCCAAGTTCTAAACTGAGAAATATATCCATGGAGGTAGTTGGCTTATTGAAGGCTGTCTTGCTTCCTTCTTTCCTTCCTTCCTTTCTCTTTCTTTTTTTTGAGTTGGAGCCTCACGCTGTCACCCAGGCTGGAATGCCCTGGCATACTCACGGAACACCCACAGCCTTGGCCTCCTGGGCTCTGTCGATTCTTCTGCCTCAGCTTCCTGAGTAGCTGGGACTACAGGCATGTGCCACCATGCCTGGCTAATTTTTTTATTTTTTGTAGAGATGTCTTGCTATGTTGCCTAGGCTGGTCTCGAACTCCTGAGCTCAAGCAATCCTCCCACCTCGGCTTCCCAAAGTGCTGGGATTACAGGCATGAGGCACCAAGACTGACCAACTTGTTAAACTTTCAAGAGCAAAATAGTATTGGTTATGTTCCTTGGGAGCTTAAATTTGTTTTTTTTTTTATTAGTATAAACGTACTCCATAGTTGAAGATTTTTCAACTGGCTACTTGTTAAAGGATCATTATGCAGTTCTTGATTGCTTAATCACAAATTTCTCAAATCTGTGTCCTGTCACCTTGCTCCATCTCTGACTACAAAGGACCAATTAATGTATTGTTTTGTCTGCTCTGTGTACTTTTCTTACCTTGAAATAGAAAGAAGGAAAAAAGAGAAAACATTGTCTTTGCTACTTGTCTGAATTTAAACAATCTCATAGCTTTACTAAGGCTTTTTAAGAAATGAATCATTGGTGATCAATAAAACTCCAATCTGCAGTATAATGCCACAAGTCTTAAAACACACAATATCAGTTAGGGTCCTGGAAGCAAACAGATGACACACTCTAGGGATAACGGAGGAGAGTTTAATGAGAGGCTTATTTCACAAAAATGGGGCAGAGTCATGGGAACCAACAAGAAATAACCAACAAGCGTACCCACGGATGAGCCACAGTGGGGAGCTGTCACCATCCATAGAGTCTGAAGGGCAAAATGAATGACCTGCTGAGAGCTGAGCCCTGCGGAGGGGCTCCCTGGAAGAGCTGTGGTCTTAAGTAGAGTAGCACAAAGACTGCCACACCAAAGCCTGGCAGGAGCTAAAGAATCCATTCCTCTCCCCTCCCACTCTCTGATTGCCTGATGGTGGGCTCTCATTGGCTAAAGCCAATAGGAGGTCTGTGGATATCTGCCTCCTGGGAAAAGGGTAGAGAGTATTTCTAGAGGGTCAAAGAATATACATTCACTCACTGTATCAGTCAGGGTCCAACAGGAACCAATGACAGCCCCTGGTTAGAATAACTCAAGAGGTTGTCTACAAACATCTATTTACAATAGTGTGGACAGGACACAGGGGAACCCCAAGGGATCATGCAGCAACCAGGAGTTAGCTGAAGTGAGGGCGTTACCACTCCAGCTCCAAAGAGGCAGGAGGAAAATGCTGTCACCAGGGCTCAGAAAGAGGTGGAGGGGAGGTCGCCTTGAGGGGAGCATTGACTTTTGGTGAAGAAATGGAACCAGCCTTAGGGAGACACCAGGAAAGTAGATCCCACCAGGACTTCCTATTGGCCACAACTAACTGGAGGCACCCTTGAGACCTGTCCACATAGGTCGGCCCTCTCTCCCCTCCCCCAGAGAACAGAATGGAGAAGGGAGGGTGATAAGTGAATCTGGAGCAACCAAAGATATCTATCTGGCATGCCTGCTCATAATTAAGTCACTAACTTTTCCCTCCCTCCCTCTCTCCCTCCCTTTCTTCTTCCCTTCCATCAAACTTTGTTAACCTTTGTGCCAAGCATTGTGCTAGATACTCTCACATAAATTATTACTTTTTTTTTTGTAGAGACAAGACCTCCCTATGTTGCCCAGGATGATCTCCCAACTACTGACCTCAAGCATCCCTCCCACCTCAGCCTCCCAAAGTGCTGGGATCACAGGCGTGAGTCACCACGCCCCCAATCAAATTATTACTTTTAATTCCTTTTTTTTTTTTTTTGAGTTGGAGTCTCACTCTGCCACCCACGCTGCAGTGCAATGGCATGATCATGATTCACCGCCGCCTTGACCTCCTGGTCTCAGGTGATCCTTCTGCATCAGCCTCCCAAGTAGGTGGGAGTACAGACATGCACCACCACACCAGGCTAATTAAAAAAAATTTTTTTTGTAGAGATGCGGTCTGCTATGTTGCCTTGGCTGGTCTCAAACCCTGGGCTCAGCAATCCTCTTGCTTCGGCCTCCCAAAGTGCTAGGACTACAGGCATGAGCCACTGTGCCCTGCCTACTTTTTAATTCTTAAAATTTCTCTCTAAGCCAGAGAATATTATTTTTCCCTAAGTATTCTCCATCATGTTGACCCTCAGCAGTTTTCAATCATTTTAATAGAACAACTTGAAAACAAAACAGACAAAAAACCTTGCTGGAACCCTCATATATGGAACTGATAAAGCAAATGTATTGTCAGTAGAAATTTTAAAGTGTAAATTTATAACCTTTCCTTATTATTGGGTTAACGCAGGACAACCATAATGACATCTTTGATACACAAGTTTGAAATGTGTTTTGCTGGCCTGCATTGTCATCAGTGACCACAAACATTGATAATCTCCCTGAAACAAACTCTGACAACCACTGATGCAAGTGACTGGGCAAACATGAAGCTTTAATTTTTCCAACCTACCACTTCTTGGCAATGGCTCCTTTTTGTAGTCAAAATCTGATTACTAGAACACGTGAGATACCACTGACAGCTATACTTTTCTGGTCACCTGTTCAGGAAATATCTCATCCATCTGAAAACTCAGCCTTTACGCCTCAGTTATCGAACACTTTGGAGGAGCTAAGCCCAGGAAATGAAGGCTCTTGTTAAAAACACAGAGATTTAGGAGGCCAGGACGTGATTAACCACGTGGCGTTTTGCCAAATGAGCAGTTAACAACCAGGGCCAGGAAAACAAGTGCTGATTAGTAATCCCCGGGCTTACAAAAGGGGTTTAGACCCAATCCTAACAATCCGCTGTGACAGACCAGAAAATTCATAAAGATTGTAGCTGGAACTGTGCTTTCTTAAAAAAAATGTATTAGTCTAATCAAAATTTATCTATCAACGCTTCTACGTGTAAAGAAAAAAAAAACTGTAAGATTATTTACATTTAAGTTTAGCAGACTGGAAATTTCCTAGATGTTCTCTATAAAACAAAAAATTTAACTTTGGACCTAGTCATGAGGATTCTAATGGTTAATGTTTGTTTTAAAAAATGTTTTGATATCCAATTCACTCATTCATTCATTCATTTAACAAATATTTGAGTCCCAGTCATGAACCAGGAACTGTTCTAAATACTGGTGATAAGTCTCAGTGGGCTAAACCAAAAAAAAACACTGGCTCTAAAGTGGACCAGAATTGGTACGCCAGTTTGAATGCATTTGAGTTCAAGAAACAGAATACAAAAACTACACTGACTCAATTACCCCATTTATTTATTTATTCGTTTATTCATTTTTGAGACAAGGTTTAACTCCATTGCCCAGGCTGGAGTGCAGTGGCACCATCACGGCTCTCTGCAGCCTTGACTTCTTGGGCTCAAGCAATCCTGCCACCTCAACCTGCCAAGTAGCTGGGACTACAGGTGTGCTAAGATGCCTAGCTAATTTTTGTATTTTTTGTAGAGACGAAGTCTCACTATGTTGCCCAGGGTGGTCTTGAACTCCTAGTCTCAAATAATCCTCCTGCCTCAGCCTGCCCTAAATGCTAGGATTACAGACATGGCCACTGCACCTGTCCCCAAATTACTCTTTTTATTTCTCTCCAAATAGTAGAAGTCTGGAGGAAAGAAGCTACTAAGTGTAGTTCAAGGGCTTAGTTATGAGGGGCCACATCGCTGTAGTGCTCCTGATCTTTCTGGCATACTCATTACTTTGTGGTGACCAGATGGCAGTGAGGGAAGGAGAAGGATGTGAGGAGGGAGTTGGTGGTGGTGGTGGTGTTGAGAGGAGGATTATGATGACTGTTTCATTTGGGTTATGTTGAGTCAAGGGATTCCATGATGTGATGACACAATGCATGTGTTCTGTGGGCTCTTAGAGACTCAGAACTGTATTTAAGGACAGAAGTCAGAGTTGAGGAGACAAAGTAATTGAGGGGCAGGCAGGCAAGCAGGCAGGGTCTAAATCAAGAGCTTAGGGGACGATTTCCTCCTTGGAATTGAGAGAACTACTCCCTCTTGTACATAGAGGATAGCCTGAAAAGATAGAACAGTTCAAGTGCAGTAGCCTCATTAAAGGGGCAGTTAAATTGGGGTGGGAGAGGTAGATTGGAGCCATACTGAGTTGTTACATTAAAAACAACCAGTGTGGAGGTGCACGAGGGCTAAAACGCCTGGCTCCATTGGTACCATGATACAACTTGTCGTGATTCATGTCTATAGATTTGCAAAATTTCCACAGCAGCAGTTCAGAGCCTGTGAAGGGAAGCAGGACTAGAGGCCATGGGTGACGTGGGTTGGTGAAGGCCATGGGATAAGGGAGCCAGGAGTGTTCACAATGACCAGGGAGAAGGGGCTGACTAGAATCCAGGTCAGCCAGGGAGAGCATTCAGGAAGTCAGCCATCTATATGATTAAGACCCCTGGGGCCATGTCTCAGGTTCCTTTTCCTCCAGGACCCATTATTACTTGGGGTTTCCTCCCTACAAGGCGAACTGTGGTGTATCCAGAGGTAGATGAGTTATCCAAGAGAAAGCAAACAAGGAACCAAAACCATAAAGAAGTTAGCCCAGCTGCAAGTTCTAGCAAATTTCTTGTGTAGTAGAACTTTATCTCCAAGAGTCCCTTCTGAGGGGTTAACTTTAAGTCCTGCTCAACTGATGTATTAACTCTTATTTTTATATGTTGTCTCTTATTCTCATATCAAGAGTGGGGTTCTCCAAACCTCCCCTTCCCTATGGGAGGGTTTTAAATTAGAAGGATATGCTGTACCTCCTCCAAGAAGTTCCCTCCTACCCAGTTCCAGGCAGTAGAGGCACTGATGCAGAATTAGCCGCCCTCTTGTTACAGGTTGGATGTCTGCATGTCTGTGACCTTCCATAGTCATCTCTTTCCATGGGGTATTGGAAAGTTCCTCACATTCCCATAGCACCAAAGAAAATCAGGCGGTGGGGGGAAATCAGGCGAATTAGGAGAGACCGAATGATTGAAGGCTCTATTGTGGATAGAGGTGAGATTCTGAGGAAAGTTCTTGGAGAACATTCTTCAGGCGGAGGGGACAGTGCCTTGATGTTGCTGAACAGATGAACTCAAATGACAGCTCTTTTGTCTCTTCATGTCTTTACGTGAGTAAAGAACTTTAACCTTCTCCTTAGGGGGAAAAAATGCAGTTTTTCTAATCTTGCATAATTCCAGTTTCTTAATTTTTGGAAGGTCGCCTACTAGTCACCTAGTCCAGGCTATCACCCCTTCCGAAACCAACTCTGCTGCTGGCTGTTTGGCACCTCCTCAAGCACTGCTGGGGATAGATGCTCATTGGTTGGTGAAGCAACTCATTACTTTCTGGGCAGACCCGCTTTTCAGACAACTGTCCTTGATATAGGATTGTCATTTGCTTTCCTGTAGCTTTCATTTACTGGTCCCAGTTTTACTTTCTGGTGTTTCATGAGTACTTTTTCTTTCTCGAATGAAAGTCCTTCTAATGTTTCAGTGCTCTCCACTAAGACTCTCTTTGTCTTTTTTTTTTTTTTTTGAGACCAAATATCTCCACCTCTTCAATCTCCCCTTCAGTGACATGGCTTTGGGATCCTCCTCATGCTGGGCCCCATCTCTCAGTTGGTCACACAAGCAGAGCTGGACACAGCATTCTGGACATAGGCTGAACAGCGTGTAGAACAGTGGGACGGTTCCCTCCCTGGAGCTGGACACTGATGCTTCCACTGCCATAGCCCACTGCGTTTGCCTCTCTATCCTGACGAGCCTACAACCCCATCTTCTGGGATTCAAGTGTACTGCCACTTAGCTCTGTTTTCTTGTGGTTCTGTAACTATAGGTAACACATGACATTTGCCCTGAATTCTTCTTTGATGTCTTGGGTTAAATTCCACTCCTTTCTGACCCCTGGGAAATTTCTCATTCCCAAGTGCCATGAGTGTTGCCTCTACTTCCTTGAGGTATTAGTCCAGTTTCGTTTGACAATATTTATTTATTAACATTTTTATTTTTGGGGTCAGGGTCTCACTCTGTTGTCCTGGCTGGAGTGCAGTGGCACGATCACGTCTCACTGCAGTCTCAACCTCCTGGGCTCAGGCAATCCTCCTATTGCAGCCTCCCAAGTAACTGGGACTATAGACATGCACTACCACGCCTGGCTAATTTTTTGTAGAGATGAGTTCTTGCTGTGTTGCCCAGGCTGGTCTCGAACTCCTGGGCTCTAGCAGTCCCCCTACCTGGGCTTCCCAAAGTGCTGGGATCATAGTTATAAGCCACTGAACTCGGCCTAGCAATATTTACGGAGTCATGTGCTAGGAATTGTATTGTGCACTAAGATGGGATAAGGAGATACAGATGAATAAGTGTATGATTCCCACCCTAGGGCCACTTGCTGGCTGGAGGGAGATGACACCCACATAAGCACACTGTTAATACATGATATAGAAAGAGTCACACCATATAAGCATAGCAACTATGGGGGTCCACATGGGGAACTCATGGCTCAAACTGGAAATTCAGGGAAGGGTTCCTAGAAAGAGAAGTATCTTGAACAGTAAGAAAGAACTCAGGGGTACTGGGAAAAATGTGGAAAGACACAAAGAACAGAAAGAGCAAAAAGTTGAGGCAGTAAGCACCGTGGTGTGTGTGAGAAGCTACAAGCAATTTGGAGATGCTAGAGAAAGAGGGACAATGTCATGAAAACCTTACTCTAAAGTTAGGGTTAGACTCAGTAGGCAGTGGGGAAACTTGGACTGTTTTAAGATGCTGTGTGCGGGGTGGGGGTAGTAATCAGATTTGCATGTACTACTATGGCCTCAGTAGAAAGACTAAATTTTCTTGTGGCTAATCTGGAGACAAATGGGTTAGGAATACTTAGGAGTCTAATGTGTTAGCTTAAGCAAGAGATGTTGAGGACCTTAATGAAGACAGTGGTGGTAGAGTGGGACAGATCGTGCAACATAACAGATGTAGTTGGCAGGCCTTGGTTGTGAAGGCTGCGGAACAACAATAACAACAAAAATCGAGATGAACTCCCAGAGAACTAGATCGAATGGCTAAGAGGATGGTGACACAATTAGCTGAGAGGGTGGAGGAGGTATTTGGGAAACCATGCATTCATGTTTGAACATGTGGAACTTGAATAACTTACTAAACATCTAGCAAATAATCGGATTTATCAATCTGACTTGACTCAAAGAGGAAAAACCAGGTTGAGAGATGGGGGGTCTTCAGTTCTTCAATGGGAGTTAAAATTATGAGACTAAATGAGCCGGTACAAGGAGAATATGTCAAGAAAAAGTCATAGATAGGATCAGCATATGACATGAGGTGCACCATTATTTAAGGCAGATTTTACAAACAAGTTCAGCAGGTTTTCTTTGATTGGCAGAGCCAAGTTTGATTTTGTTCCCAATATTTAAAAATCAGGAAATTTCACCTGAAGGTGAAGATTTCCAGATTCTCTTAAAATTGGAGCTCTGGCCTTCTTGGGCTTGCATTTTCATGTAGTAACATCACACCAGAACTGAGTAGCCACTTCCCTCTTTGAATGAGGCATCCAATTGTGTCAGGTTCTATAGGGAGGTCTAACAAGATAACAGCTGAAGTGCCCATTGACTTTATCAATATGAACAACATTGGAGATCTTTACCAGAATCATTTTCAACAGAAGGATGGAGGTTGGAAGTGAGATCTCAGGGATGAGAGGAGTGAATGGGAAATGAGCACATGGAAACAAGTGAATGTTCCTTTTTCCAGAAATTTGACTAGAAAGGGAAGCAGAGATCTGGGCTCACAGAGATCGTCCTTTTCCAGAAGGAAGTTTTTGAGCATGCTTATGGATTGTATGCAAGGAGTCAATAAGAAGGAGAAAAATGGATGACACATGAGAGATGGGATACCTCCTAGAGGAAGGTGCCAGAAAAGGGAGAGAATGAGATCAAGTTTACATACAGGTGAAGGTGCTGACTTTGACTGAAAGAAGAACTTTTTATCCCCCCCACTAATGGTGGGGAGGAGAAAATATGGGAAGAGGTAATTTTGTAGGATCAAGTAGTTTATGTCTAATCACTTTTCTTGGTAAAACAGAGGAAGGGTCATCTGCGAAATGTGAGAACTGTGGATTGGAGTTCAAGGAGATCTCAAGGAGAATGCAGAAGTGTTGTCAGAGTTCCTGGGTGGGAAAGGGAGTTGAGAATCACTGAGGACCATCACACAGACTGTTGAATGGCCCCAAGGACCCAGCTGAGGCTGGAGGTCAGGCGTTCTTAGTGATGCCAATCTGCCTGGTTGAGTGATTTTCTCTCACCCTGCGTACCAGGGGAACATGCTCAGCTAGGCGGTGTATTTACTACAGCACATAGCAGTACTATCTTTGGAGGAGGCAGAAACTATGGTTAAAAATACAGATCTAGTGAAAAAGCATGCATCGCTCTCCTCTTTAAGGTGTTAATGTTCTAGAGACCCCAGTTGAACTCTGTGTGTCATCTTTTATACATTCCTCAAGCTTTAGCAGTAGGAGAAAGGTAGTACTTGGATCAAGAAGACTCACCAGTTTTCTAGTTTTTAGCTGACTCATAGTGCCAATTCAGCCCAGGGGAAATTAACCATGCTTCAGGGTAGTCCAAAGCGTAAGGCAGAGGTAGTGTCCAAAGCCTAGTCAACGCTTGAATTGAGAAGATGCTACTGAGAGTCAGAGAAGAGAAGGTAGAATTAAGGGACAAACAATGGGGTCAGGGACAGAGGGAACAAAAAGAAGAAGGACTGCTATGTAAAAAAAAGACTAGGAAAAAATAAGAAAAGATGGAAACCAAAGGCAGGGGATGTTTGCAAGTACAGAGACAGAAAGAGAGGGCAGCATTAAAAAAGAAGGCTGGGCACAGTGGCTCATGCCTGTAATCCCAACACTTTGGGAGGCCAGGATGGAAGGAAGGATTGCTTGAGGCCAAGAGTTTGAGACCAGCTTGGGCAACAGAGAGAGAACTTGTTTCTAAAAGAAATACAAATTAAAAAAAAAAAAAATTAGCCAGGTGTGGCGGTGTGTGCTTATAGTCCCAGCTACTCGTGAGCTTAGGCAGAAGGATGGCTTGAACCCAGTCCAAGGCTGTAGTGAGCTACAATGGCATCACTGCACTCTATCCTGGGTGTCATAGGTATACCCCATGTCTTTAAATAAAAAAAGAAAGATAAGGAAAGTAAAAGTGAGTAATAAAGTAAAACAAGAAGGAAGAGGATAACCCCAGTTCCAGAACCAAGAAGACTGGCTGGGAGTCAGAGGCCTTCCCTCCATCTGCCTCGAGAGCTGGGTCTGGGGCCCCATCTGTTTATTTGTCCTTGTTGGGGGACAAGTCTAGTCACTCCTGTCTTACACTCTGCTGCTGCTGAAAGTCCAGGCCTTTTGGTTTTAAAGGATCTATGCCGATTAAATGGAAAGTGGTACCAAGAGAAGCCACAAAAACACAACTCTGCTGAAACAACTTCTCTTGTTATTTAATATTTTTGTTATTTAATCTTATTGTGCCCTTTAAATATAATAGGGCATCACTGAGCCTCAAAGCCAGGTCTATGTTGCTGACAAAAGTTAAAACAAACTGAGAAGTTTAAAAGTGATCACGGGTTCTCCATTTACACTCTCTGCATCCCTGTAAGTTATAAACAAAATCTGCAAATAAGGATTCATTCATTTCATCATCCTACAAAATGACCTTCTCTGAGTACAAAGATACTAATACCTTGTGACACATTCTCTGTCCTCGAGGAGTACATAGACGAGTAAAGTGAGAATACGTGTGTGGCCCGTGT
Organism: Tarsius wallacei; assembly: GCA_963574415.1. Classification (NCBI taxonomy): domain Eukaryota; kingdom Metazoa; phylum Chordata; class Mammalia; order Primates; family Tarsiidae; genus Tarsius; species Tarsius wallacei. Next base: position 30,651 of record CAUYQG010099531.1, read on the forward strand.
TTTTGATTACACCAATGTCAGCATGTTCCTTAGCTGGGAAGCTCCCTCTAAATATCCCTCAGGTGTTACCCTAGGATTTTTTTTCTCTTATTTTACCTTTTGTTCTTGTTGTTTTTTTATTTTATTTCTTTTCGTATTTTATTTTATTTTTGAGTTGGAGTCTTACTCTGTCACCCACTGCAGCCTAGACCTGCTGGGCTCAGGTGATCCTTCCGCCTCAGTCTTCCAAGTAGCTGGAGCTACAGGCATGCACCATCATGCCCGGCTAATTTTTCTTGATTTGTTGTAGAGATGAGGTCTCACCAAGTTGCCCAGGCTGGTCTTTGAACTCGTGGGATCAGACAATCCTCTCACCTTGGCTGCCCAAAGTGCTGGGATTATAGATGTGAGCCACCGCACCAGGCCTTATTTCTTTTACTTAAAAAAATGTATTTTAAAATTCTATTTAGATTCAGAGGGTACACGTGCAGGTTTGTTACATGGGTATATTATGTGATGGTAAAGTTTGGGTTTCTATTGAACCTGTCACCCAAATAGTGAACACAATACCCAAATAGGTAGTTTTTCTACCCCTGTCTCCCTTCCTCCTTTTCGGAGTGCCCAGTTTTTGCTGTTCCCATCTTTATGTCCTTGTGTACCCAGTGTTTAGTTCCCACTTATGAGTGAGAACATGTGGTATTTAGTTTTCTGTTTTTGTATTAATTTGCTTAGAATAATGGCCTCCAGCTGCATCTATGTTGCTGCAAAGGGCATGATTTCATTCTTGTTTATGTTGTATTTTAAATGACAGCTTTATTGAGATCCATGAAGATTTGTGTGCGGTACTCTAAGCTACCCCACCATCATTTTCCAACTGGATTGCCTCCTTAATCCTTTTGTTTCTAGAAATTCTGGAGCCCCCTCTGTGTCATGGGTCCCAAAGACCCCATCTCCCCCCCAGTTTGGTGATCACTAGAAGGCACAAATAATCACACTTACACCTGACTTATTACAGTGAAGTGATACAAAGCAAAGTCAGCAAAGGGAAAAGCCACGTAAGATGAATTCAGGAGGAAACCAGGCACAAACTTTCAAGAGTCCTCTCCCAACGGAGTCACACAGGACATGTGAATTCTTCCTGGCCTGAAATTGTGACAACGTGTGTGAAAATATTATCTACCAGAGAAGCTTATTAGAGATTCAAAATCCAAAGTCTTTACTGGTAGCTGGTCACATAGGCACCCTCTGCCTTGCACATACTACAATTTCAGATTCCCAGAAGGAAGGCAGGTGTTCTACAAAAGCCATATTGTTTGTACAAACAATTTAGGCACAGTGAACCATTCTTATTACTTATGGAAAGCTCTGTATTGGTCTAGGGCACTGTTTACCATTCAAGGTCCCAGACACCAGTCACGTGTCAACCTTGAAGCAACCATTCTAAGCGTAGCAGCCTCAAGCCTGCTATGGTTAATTTTTATTTCCTACACACCAACATTATTAAAATATTCATTGATTATGAAAAATTTGCCTTATATTTCTACCTCAGAGCACTTATCACTCATTAAAATTATAATGTATTACATATGTATGCATGTATTCAGTTGCTTACTTATTCTCTGCCTCTCCGACTAGAATGTAAGCTCATAAGGGTAAGGACTTTGTCATATTCTCAGTTGTGTTTTTAGCACCTCAAACTAGGCCTCCTCCATTACGGACACTCAACAAATACTGGTTGAAAGAATGAAAGAACAGCTTAAGAGTTCAGCAAGGATAGATTCAGATATGAGCTTTTTCAGAATATTCAGAGAATACAAGTCCCTCATGGATGGTCATGCCTATCAGATCGAACAAGACCTGAGCTGTACTTTTCACAGGCAGTATTGTCACAGAGATTACCGGGCTGATGCACTTCTACAGTCAGACTCTCTGGAGATCTCACCTGCAGCTGTATGAAGAAGAAAACAGAAGAATGTTCTGTGTCTACTCATTCCTTTCCCTTTCTCTTATTAAAAATAAACATTGTGATGGTGAGTTTTTCCTGTGTTCCTCTCCACTCTCAGAAACATTCCTAATGTCCAGATTAAGTATTTCCTAAGGGGATAAAAAACTCTATTCCTTTTGAAGAATGACCATCTGTGCAGCTTTGAAAAAACCCTAAAGGACTCATGAAGGGAAAGAGATCTCTGGACCAAAAATCAGTTCCCGCTTAATGTCTTCTCTGGCTATTTCTTTGGCAGTTGAATGGAGTCAGGTTTTCGTCTTATGTAATATGATGGGACAATTCAACTTCCATTGAATGTAGCAAATTTCCCTAGAGCTACATAGGACAGAGCTAAGTGGTTACATAAACACATATGGAAACGTAAAAATTTTAAAGAGGCTAAACACTCTGAGGGCCATGTCGCCCCCAGGGGAAATTAGCAGTGGGGTCAACAAGCAGAGCTGTCCTTCAAGTTACACACGGACCTCAGTTTATGAGCACACCACGGGAGGAGAAAATGACTATGTGCACATTTTTTTGTGTGTGTGACATGCTCTGAGGAGAAAACAAGCAACACCTCTTATCTCCAGATATCAGGAGATAGAAAAGCAAATACAGTCATAAATAACCATAGGGTATACAAGTTGGAGTCAAAACAAACAACATATCAGTTGGAGATCCTGCAGGAAACAGATGGCATACCCAAAAGAATTTGCTGAAAGGGATTTAATCGAGTGACTAGTTACAGAGGTTTGGGCAGGTTAAGGGAACTAACAGGGCAGGGTAAAGTCCCCAGGGGCTAAAGTCCAAAGAGAGCAAAGGATGGAAGTATCGTTACTGGAACCAGCAAAATCTGTAGTCCTGGGAGAGAATCCACCCAATTATAGATGTATGTAGACAGAGCCTGAGCCTTTAGAAAATTGGAGGGAGAGGGTGTGGGGAGGGGAGCACAATTGGGGATAAACATCCACAACTCTATCCCCAACTCTCTTTCCTCCTACCTACCAATCTCCTGCTGATTCTTCTCACTGGCCAAACCCAATGGGAAGCCATCACGGTCAAGGAAGTCTGTGTAAGACAAAATATAGGGGTCTACTTCCTGAGGCACAGCAGGTTAGAGAACGGCAGAGGACGGATGGACAAGGAGGAGATGGCATGTAGACAAAAGTCAGCATAAATGATCCCTACTGCCCTCACTGCCACTGAACTGCCGACACTGGTTGGCATTTGTTGAATGTTCAAGGCACAGTTCTATGTCCGTCACATGAATAATCCTACTTAATATTTGTGATATGATTTACCCCAAAACCAACTAAGATGAAGCTTCAGGGACCCCAGCAATGAATTTACGCAGTCCTATGTTTATGAAAATTTGTAAATGTTTGCCTCAATTAATTAGGATTACTGTCTCTTTGCTTTCAAAGTTCACTGCTGTCATGTTTTCTTTCCTGTCAGGTGGTGTTGAACGTCTGTGGGATTTTTTGGATGTGGCTAATGGGATGTTGAGTCGAGATTACACTTGATTTGTGTTTAGTGGGATGTTTTTAGGTGGTTGACAATTATTTCAACATAGGAATAGCTTCCAGGAATACTTGTGTGCATTGTGCCAATCTATCATGACACTGAGGTTTACTGTCAGAGGTTGTGATATAGGAGTGAGCTACAGCACATTGTAGGGGAATGTGGCTATGGAAAAGAAACAAGATTTGAAAAAAAACAGAGTCAGAAGCTAGCTTCTGTAGAATCTTCCAATCACAGATGCATAAAATCATAAGCGGAAGACTGAATTCTCATTGAGACCTAGACAAAATGGAAGTTCTCTCTTAGCAAAATATCCTGTATAAATCAGTGCATACAATTGTAACAACATTGCACTCTCCCCCCCCCTTTTTTGATGGACATTGTGCGAAATAGAATAGTAGAATTTGTGTGCCCATAGGGCATAAACTTGTATCAGCACTGCTTATATGCAAAGTATAACAAATTCTATATTATGTGTTTTGTAGGCCACCCAAGTAAAACTGAGAAAAGAGACATTTTTTGGTGACTCACTCTGAGGAGAAAACAAGCAACACCCTTATATTCTAAAATAAATGTAATAGCTAATATCTATAAGCATGTACTATGTCTGGCACTGTGCTAGGCACTTTTTCTTTCTTTTTTTTTTTTTTTTTTGAGTTGGAGTCTTACTCCGTTGCCCAGACTGGAGTGCAGTGTCATGCTCCCGGCCATCGCAGCCTCGACCTGCTGGGCTCAGGCGATCCTTCCGCCTCAGCCTTCCAAGTAGCTGGAACTACAGGCACATGATACCACACCTGGCTAATTTTTGATTTATTGTAGAGATGAGGTCTCGCCAAGTTGTCTGAGCGGGTCTCAAACCCGTGGGCTCAGGCAATCCACTCACCTCAGCCTCTCAAAGCGCTGGGATTACAGGCTGAGCCATCAAGCCCGGCAGTCACTTTTTCAATATTAACTTATTTAATCTTTACAGCAACCCTTTGAAGTAGGTACTATTGTTATCCTCTTCCCGGATTTAATCTTCAAAAGCCTACACTATTTATTTATTTATTTGTTTATTTATTTTTGAGTTGGGGTCTCACTCTGTTACCCAGGCTGGAGTGCAGTGGCATCATCATGGCTCACTGCAGCCTCAACCTCCTGGGCCCAGACGATTCCTCCACCTCAGCCTTCCAAGTAGCTGAGACTACAGGCACGTGCCACCACACCCAGTTAATTTATTATTATTATTATTATTTGTAGAGACAAGGTCTTGCTATGTTTCCCAGACCCATCTTGAACTCCTGGGCTCAAGCAATCCTCCTGCCTCAACCTCCCAAGTGCTGGGATTACAGGTGTGAGCCACTGTACCCAAGCATAAATTAATTACTGAGTTCAGAACTGAGGCGAGAAAGGAGTATATTTTGGGGAAGCATGATCAAAGAGGGATTTTCTCAGGATAATGTCCCAGGGACTGAAATAGGCCTCAATGGCTGGGCTCGGGTCAGTGTCATGATGTGCCAAGGACTAGCAAGGCTCAAACGTGGCATGCAAATAGCCCCATGCAGACTTGAAGGAAACACTTAGGCTGGGACGGTGAGCATTTCAGCAATTGGCAGGATGGTGGCCTGGAATTATAATTGATTTATAGTAATTAAAGAAAAATTTTTTTCTACTTCTGAGTAGAAGACTGGGACTTATAATTACTTTCTAAGTTTAATTCTGTGAAAACTGAATCAAAGGAATTATACATCTTGGATTCACCTTCTTCAAAACCGGAAATAACTGACAAAAAGAATATTGGTTCTGTAGGCATAAATCACTAACTTCAAATTCCAGCTCTGCTATTTATTAGCTAAGTGACCTTGAACAATTTATGAAAGTTCTCTGAGCCTCAGTTTCTTCAACTGTAAAAATGGGAATAACATTGACTTAATAGAGTCATTGTGGGAGCTAACTTAGGTAGTGCATTTGAAACTCCTAGCCTGATAATACTGAGTGATCTATCACAGAAACTTATTAAGTGGACCTTGAACAACTATCGTAATACTATAAGAAAGGGTTTGGCAGTAGTGGGAAACTGCCAGGGGAGGGAGGGGCACACCTCATCAACAAGGGTACCTGCATAATGAACATTTGTATACCTAACCCTGAATTGTACTCCACACCTTTAAAATTAAAAAATAAGAAATAAAAATAAAACTCCTAGCCTGCTACTTCATAACAGGCACTTAAATATCAGTTCCCCTTTTAAAGGAAAATAAAATCTAAACACATTTTCTGGAGGAAAGTGTTGCAGAAGCACAAATTACATAGTGCTCTTTCAACACCACCTAGCTAATATGTTTTATGAAGAAACCCAGCTGTAATTTAAAAAAATTTTTGAACTCACCCAACATTTTCCCCCCTGCTTCTAAAACTGGAAACCAAGGAGGTAACGTGTACCCATCTGTGCACCCACACCCTTTTGAATATGAAATTTAAATAAAAGACTCCTCAGTCTGTTTATACAGTACTCCTTGGCTTTGTGGCAGATAGATCTGCTTCAATTAGAACCTAATCCTGCTCACCTCATGCTTGCAACGCTCTCACTAAAACCAGTGAGAAAGAAAAACAATAGTCCATTTAATTAAATTATGCTAAAGCCTGCATCCAATCCATCTGTGTATTAAGAAGTAAGATTTTGAATATGGATCACTGCTCCCTGAATAAAAACTCCACTATCTGCTCCCCACTCCCTCCCCAATAAGGAATACTGTTTTTCCTACCCCTGTAGTTTTTGTTTTAAAACAAATGAAATAGGTCCAGTTATAGACATTTTTAAAAAATAATAATTTTATTGTTTCCTCTTCTCCCTTCAGCTCTCCATTTCTGGATTCTGGAAACTTCTGTCCTTATGAAAACAGTTCAACTTCCCCATAGAACTAATGGTTACAGTTTTTTATTTAATAAACATAGAAATTGACCTTAAGATTGATATTTTGTCTTATCTGAGTTCCTGAGTTCCTTTTTATTTTTATTTTTTTGAATCAGAGTCTCACTCTGTTGCCCAGGCTGGAGTGCAGTGGCATACTCATGGCTACCGCAGCCTCCACTTATTGGACTCAGGCCATCCTTCCACCTCGGTCTTCCAAGTAGTTGGAACTACAGGCTCACACCACCACACCTGGCTAATTTTTTGATTTATTGTAGAGATGAAGTCTCACCAAGTTGCCCAGGCTGTTCTTGAACCCCTGGACTCAGGCAATCCTCTTGCCTCCTTCCCAGAGTGCTGGGATTACAGGCGTTAGCCACTGCTCCAGGCTTGAGTTCCTTTCTCTAGAAACCAACCCTCAGGCCTGTAGTACCAAGAGACTGAAACTCACCAGATCACTGCATCCAAACAATGAGTTGCCAGACCCCAACTGTTTACCAGCTCCTCTTACTTACCCCTTCCAAATTCCCGTTTTCTACATTCCTATCCTGCTATATAAATCTCTGACTTCAATGAGAGAGATTTGAGAAGGAATCTCTTGCTCTCCTTGGCTGATATCACGCAAATAAAAGTCTTCATCCCTGGCAATAGTCATCTCAGTGATTGACTTTCTGTGCAGTGAGCAACAGGACTCTAACCGAACCCCTAGGCTTTGATAACAATTACCCCACCCATCCCATCTCAGGTAACTGCTTTCCTTCTGCTGCCCAAGGTAGCTTTCCGTTCCTTGGCAGTACCCTGGCAACTAGTGTCTCTTTCCTCTCTGCCTGCCATCTACCTTCTGCTAACTATCCCTTAGGAAGTACCTTGTTCTGCTGGGGATCTCATTCTGAGCAACACGAGTCATCTCCTATTTGTATCTGCCAAGAGGTTGCACAAACAATGTGTGTGGAAATCTGAGTTAACTGATGTCCTGCTTCTAATCTATTTGGAATGATATGTGGCTCATATAGAATCTGAACCCCGGTCTGGCTCTCAGTGGAAGTGCTCAATAAACTGACTCCATACTACTCTGTGCAAAAGGGTAGGACCTGCCCCTTACTGTAATCAGCTAAGAAGGAAGAACTGGGTAGACAAATTAGATTCAGGATTAAGTGATTAAGATAGTTACTCACAGCCCTGATTGTACCATAAAATAATCCAGGAAGGTTTAGGTTTACATAATATTGAAGGCCTAGCCCCACCCCCACCTGAATTAGTTAATATGGTGTTGGGCTTTAGATGGGTATTTTTTTTTATTGTTATAAACACACACACAACATAAAACTTACTATCTTAATCGTTTTAAGTGTACATATCAGTAGAGTTAAGAATGTCTACATTATTGTAAAACATATCTCCAGAACTTTTCTATCTTGCAAACCCCAAACTCTATACCAATTAAACAATAGCTCCCCATTTCCACCTCCTTTCAGCCCCTGATAACCACTATTCTACTTCCTGTTTCTATGAATTTGACTGCTTTAGATAGTCTTATAAGAGGAATCATGCAGTATTTGTCTTTTTGTCACTGACTTGTTTCATTTAGCACAATATCCTCAAGGTCTATCCACGCTGTACAATGTGACAGAATTTCCTTTCTTTTTAAAGCTGAATAATATTCCATTGCATGTATATACCACATTTCATTTATCCATTCATCTGTCAAAAGCTTCCATCTCTTGGCTACTGTGAATAGTGCTGTTATCAACATGAATGTGCACACATGTTGAAGATCATTTGACTAGATATGAAAGGGATTGTTTCTGGGCTCTCTATTCTATTCTGTTGGTCTATATGTCTGTCTTTATGCCAATTCTACACTGTTTTGATTATGGTAGCTTTGTATGGCTTGACATAACATTAAAAAGTATATGTCTTTTGGAGTGTGAGTCCTCCAACTTTGTTGTTTTTTAAAATGTGAAGTCTCTTGAGATCCCATATGGATTTTAAGATTGATTTTTCTATTTCTGCAAAAAAAAAAAAAAAGCTGTTGGGATTTGATAAGAATTGCATTGAATTTGTAGATTGCTTTGAGTAATATGGACATTTTAACAATATTAAATCTTTCAACCCATGAACATGAAATATCTTTCCATTTATTTGTATAATTTCTTACAGGAATGATTTACATTTTTTAGTATATAAGTCTTTCATGTCCTTGACCAATTTTATTTCCAATTATTTTATTCTTTCTGACACCATTGTAAATAGAATTTATCTTTAAGTTTCCTTTTCAGAATGTTCATTGTTAGTGTATAGAAATGCAATTGTGTGTGTTGGTTTTGAACTTTGCTGAATTCATTTATTAGTTCTAACAGATTCTTTTTGTGAGTGGAATTTTTAGGATTTTCTATATATAGAATTATATCATCTGTGAACAAAGATAATTTTGCTTTTTTCTTTCCAATTTGGTTGCCTTTTAGTTCTTTTTCCTGTCTGATTTCTCTGGTTAGGACTTCAGAACTACGTTGAATAGAGGGAGCGAGAACAGCCATCCTTGCCTTGCTCTTGGTCTTAAAGAAAAGGGTATTTTTTTAATACAGCTTTCCTAGTGACTCTAATTTGAATCCTGGCTTGAGAGTCATTGGATTAGAGATTCATTTCCCTCATTGCAGAAAAGGTGAACCAGAGAAATTCCAGGAAGGCACCTTGGACCCCAAAATAGCAGCTGTGAAGGCAGGCTTCAATAGGATGCTTTTAGTAGACCTGCCATCTTCCCAAACCCCTGGGCCTAGAGCATATGAAGAAGATTCTGGTAGTGGAGACTAAGCACTCATTGATGCTGGACAGGACTAGACAGGATGAGCCTGAGCTTCAGGGATTAACTCTTTAGGTACCTGGAGCTGGTGAGGGGATGTAGAAGTCATGACCGGGTTTCCAGAAACAAGAAGGCACAAATATTAGAAGAGCTAGTAGGCATAAAAAAGACTTCCCAGCATTCATTTTCGCTACCTCTAATGACAGCTCCGATTCCTATTTGTAGAACGAATCTTCTCCTTATCTACTGTTCAGGTAGTTTTGATAGAACTGCCTCCAGTCCCTGCACCAAGGATGGTATGAGACTCAGGAATGGCCCATCACAGCTTGCCTTTCCCATGGCCACAGTCCTTTCTTCAAAGAGGGGTGCATGGCCCCTTTAGAACCACTGGACCACTTTTCTTCAGATTTCTGAAGCAAAAACAGGTTCTCTTTCTCTGTGCCTTGAACCTGAGGGGATGTAGAGTCTGAAGCTGTTGTCATTGTCAAGCCATAACGCTTGACATAGATATGAACACAATAAATACTGAACCTGGGTAACTTCTTTTGAGACCTGAAGCCGGTACCACCTCTGATCTTTTCAGTTATGTAAGCCCAAACAACTCCCTTTATGCCTAAGCCAGTTTGAGTTGGCGTTTCTGTCACTTGCAATCAAGAATCCTAGCTGACTTAGAAAATAAGACAGATCAGAGAGTAGATGGCCAGGCAGACGGAACCCAGGCCAGCAGTCCTGGGCGTAAGCTTTCAGCAGATAGAGGAAGACTCCTTGATATTGCAGCAATGTTGCCCTTCAGCAGAACCTAATCCCTGGTTGAGATCAGCCCGCAACTCAGGAAGTTGGTCCGCCTTGCTGTCCTTGCAAGAGCTGCTGCAGTCCCCAAACCCTTCACATCTAACGGATCCTCACAGTTACTTTTCCTTTCCTCCTCCACCTCTCAAGCTTCCAACACCAATTCTCTTCCTCTCAACAACACTGCTCTCAGGGGAAGATTTAGTTAATTCATTCACTCTAAAGTTTACATGACTCATGTTCCTATTTGTTAAAATATCTACACTTCAAAAGGGCACAAAGTATCCCAATAATGAATAAATTTTTAGTGGTGGATTTTTTTAGACACATGAGAGTAGTTCCTTGTATAAAATGTTAAATTACCTTAGTTCATTGCGCTGTCTTTGAAGCCTAATTCATTGCAGACAAATGAATTTGTCCATGCCCATCTAGCTCTATATTACACGATGATACAGTACTTTATTAATCATTATAGAATAAAGTAAGCCTCACAGTTTACCTTCCTCCTATGCAGAAAAATGCCCTCAAAAGCATCAAAGAAACTTCATCACCATCATCAATATTTATTAAACACTTTTGTGTTTAGTATGCTAGGCACTGTTCCTCAGTACTTTACATACATGATCTGATCTAAGCCTCACTGATACTCTATGAAGAAGGCACATCATGAATCTCATATTGCAGTTGAGGAAATTAAGGTGCAGAGAGGTTAAATAACTTGTTCAGGATGGCACAGTTTCTTCAGGGTGAAGAAAACAATGGAGCAAAAAACTACTAGAAGAGCTGGCCTCTAGGGCTCCTCCCAGGTCCCCCGGAGTCACAACCAGGAATCTGATGAATTCATGGGCTGAAAATTTATTATTTTTGAATCATACCATTTCAGAGCCAATTGGAATGTCCAATGTGCTACTAAAATGAGAGGAAAATGAGATTCAGGCAGAGTGTCAGAAATAAAACTAGACCACAAATTTGGTACTTCCCGGTTTGAGCTCTTTGCATTAATTTGTCCATTAATTGTTGAATTCACTTAGCATGAACATTCCAAGAACATGGAAAATGTTCTTTTATTGCACATGGAAAATGTTGGGGTCGCCTAAATTTAAAAAATACACATGGACTTTGCTTTATTGTGTTTTGCTTTATTATACTTCACAGATAATGCAATTTTTACAAATTGAAGGTTTGTGGCAACCCTGTGATGAGTAAGTCTATTGGCACCATTTTTTCAACAGCACAGTGTGTTCACATTGTGTCTCTGTGTCACAGTTTGGTAATTCTCACAATATTTCAAACTTTGTCATTATTATTATGTCTTTTATGGTGATCTGTGATCTTTGATGTTATTACTATAATTGTTTTGGAGCACCATGAACTATGTCCACTTAATCGATAAGAAGGTGAACTTAATCGATAAATGTTGTATATATTCTGCCTGTTCCAATGACCAGTCATTCTTCTACCTCTCTCCTCCTTGGCCCTTCTTATCTCCTAATATATAACAATATTGAAGCTAGACCAGTTAATAAACCTACAATGGCCCTTCAGCGTTCAAGTGAAAGGAAGAGTTGCATGTTCCTCACTTTAAATCAAAAGTTAGAAATGATTAAGTTTAGTGAGAAAGGTATACTGAAAACTGAGACAGACCAAAAGCTAGGCATCTTGCTTCCAACAATTAGCTATGTTGTGAATACAAAGGAAAAGTTCTTGAAGGAAATCAAAAGTGCTACTCCAATGAGCACACAAATGATAAGAAAGTGAAACAGCCTTATTGTTGATAGGGAGAAAGTTTTAATGGTCTGGATAGAAGATCAAACCAGCTACCCCATTCCCTTAAACCGAAGTCGAATCCAGAGCAAGGCCCTAACTCTTTTCAATTCTAGGAAGGCTGTGAGAGGTGAGGAAGCTGCAGAAGAAAAGGTGGAAGCTAGCAGAGGCTGGTTTATGAGGTTTAAGGAAAGCCATCTCTAGAACTTAAAAGTTCAAGGTGAAGCAGCAAGTGCTGATGGAGAAGTTACAGCAAATGACCCAGAAAATCTAGCTAAGTTCATTGATGAAGATGGCTACACTAAACAACAGATTTCCAGTATAGACAAGCTAGCCTTCTATCGGGAGAAGATGCCATCTAAGGGCTTTCATAGTTAGAAAGAAGTCAATGCCTAGCTTCAAAGGACAGGCTGACTCTCTTGTTAGGGGCTAATGTAGCTGGTGACTTTAAGTTGAAGCCAGTGCACATTAACCATTCTGAAAATCTTAGAGCCTTTAAGAGTTATGCTAACTCTACTCTGCCTGTGCTCTACATACGAAACAACAAAGCCTGGATGACAGCACATCAGTTTGTAGATGGTTTACTGAATATTTTAAGCCTACTGTTGAGACCTAATACTCAAAAAATAATGATTCCTTTCAAAATGTTACTGCTCACTGACAATTCATCTGGTCATTCAAGAGCTCTAATGGAGATTCACAAAGAGATACATATTGTTTTCATATCTGCTAACACAATATCCATTCTATAGCCCATGAATTTTAAGTCTTATTATTAAAAAAATACATACTATGAGGCTATATCTGTCATACATACTGACTTCTTTGATGGATCTAGGCAAAGTCCATTGAAAACCTTCTGGAAAAGATTCATCATTCTGGATGGCATTAAGAACACAAGTGATTCATGGGAGGAGGTCAAAATATCAGCATTAGCAGAAGTTTGAAATAAATTGATTCCAATTCTCAAGGATGACTTTGGGAGTTTCAAGACTTCAGTGAAGTCTTTCTGCCGACACAGAAAGAGAAGAATAATTAATTAGAAGTATAGCCTGAAGATGTGACTGAATGGCTATAATCTCATGACCAGGCATTAAGGATGAGGAGTTGCTTCCTTGAGACGTAATCTACTCCTCATGAAGATGTTGTGTACATTGTTGAAATGACAACAAAGGATTTAGAATATTCTATAAACTTAGTTGATAAAGCAATGGTAGTGGGGCCAACTCCAATTCTGGAATATAAAATGCTATCAAACAGCATCACAGGCTACAGAGCAATCTTTCGTGAAAGGAAGACTCAACTGACGTTACAAACTTCATTATTGTCTTATTTAAGAAGTTGCCACAGCCACCACACCCTTCAGCAACCATTATCCTGATCAGTCAGCACCGCCAACATTGAGACAAAGAGATTATGTCTGGCTGAAGTCTCAGATGATCATTAGCGTTTTTTAGCAATAAAATATTTTTAATTAAGGTATGTACATTTTTAGGCTGGGTGTGATGGCTCAAGACTGTAATCTTAGCACTTTGGAAGGCCAATGTAGGGGATTGCCAGAGCCCACGGGTTCGAGAACAGCCTGGTCAACTTGCCAAGACCTTGTCTCTACAATTAAAAAAAAAAATTAGCCAGACATGGTAGTGCGCGCCTATAGTTCCAGTTACATGGAAGGCTGAGGAGGAAGGATCGCCGGAGCCCAGCAGGTCGATGCTGGGGTGGCCGTGAGTGTGCTACTGCACTCCAGTCTGGGAGACAGAATGAGACTCCAACTAAAAAAAAAAAAAAAGTATGTACATTTTCAGACAGTGTTATTGAACACTTAATAGGCTACCCTATAGTGTGAACATAACTTTTATATGCACTGGGCAGCTAAAAGACTTTATGTGGCTTGCTTCATTGTGATATTTGCTTTATTCTGGTGGTCAACCAAACCTGCAATTTCTCTGAGGTATGTCTGTATAGACATATAAGTCAAATAAGTAAATTAAGCTCTTTGCTCTCAAAGAAACAATAGTGTTGAGGGAAATGAGTTAAATAATTACCATAAGGTGTGACAATGGACTAATCAGCCACTTGGAGAAGGAAGAATCAACTCTGCCTGGAGATTCTGGAAGACTTCACAAGGAAGAAAGAGCTGGACTTTTCAAAGGAAGCCAAAGCAGGGAAGGGTAATCCAGGAAGAGAAGACTTCACAGGGGAGGAAGGAGTGTGAGAAGGCAGGTGATGTGTCTGAGGGACTGCAGTGAGGCTGGATGGGCAGATTGGGTTATGAGGATTTTTTAATGCCAAACTAAAGAATATTTTTTTCTTTGGGTCATGGGTGTTCTTAGTCGGATTTGCAATTGGAAAAAAAAATCAAATTTTTAAAAGTCTGTGAAGAAGCGGAACTGAATAGGAGTGCTAGGTGAAATATATTTGGTTGGTGGATTTTATTTTTATTTATTTTGGCCATTTTAGGTTCACAGCAAAACTCAGAGGAAGGTACAGAGATGTCCCATATGCCCCTTTCCCCACACATAATAGTTTTCCCCATTATCAATATCTGGGGGAGGGATTTTAGGCCTAGAAGTGACAAGGTTAAATTTGCTTTGGGTCAGGGAAGGGGTGAGAAGGGGATGCCTCTGAGGAACTAGGATGGAGTTGCAGGGAGTCAGGTTCAGAGGCACATTGTGTTAGAGGAACGCTCATAGGGACCTGACCTGAGACACGACTGCAGAGATGGGGACCAGGGGTGTATCTGAGAGATATTTAGGAAGGAAATGCACAGAGCTCACTTGCTGGCGAGGCATGAGGAGTGAAAGAGAAAAGCCATGTCTGCCTCTCTGGTTTCTGAGCTGAGAGACTGACCGGATGGATGGTAAAGCCTGTTACCTATTTTCTGCAATAATACATGCGGGTTATAAACAATTCAATAATACAGAAGCTGATGAAATGATAAGTGAAAGTTTCCTTTTCCTCTTCCTTCTTCACCCCCAATGCCACTCCTCAAGACATAACCACTATTAACATTTTGATGTATCCTTTCAGGTGTTTTTCTATGCCTATACTGAACTCAATTTTTCAAACACAAAAAGTAATTCTACTTCAAAGACATCTTGCCATATCTTTGAAGTTTCTAGAGAGAATGTTTGTACTTAACCATGTGCATCACAATGTTGGGCAAATTTTTAAGAAGGGGGATATTTTCAGCAATGACACTTCTTAGAACCACACATCTGAGAGTTCATTTTGGGCTATATCATAGATTCAGTCCTGTCAGTACAGTCATTCATAGGACCAAAAAATTATTATATAATATGCAAGTGTAACATACCAGTAATTACTGATAAATCTTCTTACAATTTTTTCTAGAATATAGGTAGATTCATGCCTCAAAGTTAAACATAAAATATATTCTCTTTGGTATTTAATGCCCTGGGAATGCGAACAGGATTGTGTTTGTATGTATATCAGCTTTTAGTTGGAGAATTAGCTATGGAAATTTACTCTGTCATGTGACCTGGACAATATTACTCCTACAAATTCAAAATAAGTCCTAAGGATGTGAATAGATGACTTTGGTGGCACACAAAACTGCAGTTGAATGGGATCCTACACGCACACACTATATACAAACTCACAATACATTAAAGCCCCTCAAATTTTCATGGAAAAAAAAGTCTGCCTTTTTTATGGAGCTAAAATAAATCATATTGCATACACTAAATTGTGCATATTCCTATAGGGAATTCACTGATTGGGAGTTACTACCAGGGACTAAAATGGATAAAATAGCCCCATTAAGAACTCTAAATCTTTCTAAAGTTTCATTTCAGGGAGAAACTATATCAAAAATTGTATTAGAATGGCAGCTAAGCATACTGGGACATTGGGGAAAAAATCGCTAACAATTTAAGTCTTATATTTAATATTTTAAAACTTGATGTAAAAATAGAAACAGTATTTAGCAAGTGTTAATTCTTGGTCCAGTGGTCTTCTTAAAACATCCTTAATATTTTAACTCTTTCTGGTAAGGCATCTCCCTAGTTCAGAAAGAAATTATGATATGAATAAAAATTATCACAATAAAGAATAGCTAGCATTTATTAAGCATCTAGTATATGTTGGACACTATTTCAAGGTGTTGATGTTATTATTCCATTTCATTCTCACACCCCATTGCTACCATGCATTTTATTTTATTTTATTTATTTTTTATTTTTTTGAGTTGGAGTCTCACTCTGTCGCCCAGACTGGAGTGCAGTGGCCGCTCCCGGCCACTGCAGCCTCTACCTGCTGGGCTCCGGAGATCCTTCCGCCTCAGCTTTCCAAGTAGCTGGAACTACAGGCACGCGCTACCACGCCCGGCTAATTTTTTTATTTATTGTAGAGATGAGGTCTCGCCAAGTTGCCCGGGCGGGTCTCGAACCCGCGGGCTCAGGCAATCCACTCACCTCAGCCTCCCAAAGAGCGGGATTACAGGCTGAGCCACCGAGCCCGGCTACCTGTCCCATGCATTTTAAACATATGATCAATCCTGACTTCTAGAATTGAGTACTATAGACTCAAAGGGCTGCTTCATTAGGGTGGTGTTTTTGGCTGACAAGAGATTCAATAATTTTAAAAATGTTTGTGCAAGGAAGTAATTCTGAGAAGTTGGCCAAGTAGGAAGCACCAGGAATTTGTCTCCCCACTTAGACAACAATTTCACTGTCAGAATCTGTCTGATTTAACTATTTTGAAACTCTGGAGTCTATTGAAAATTTGCAACTTCCAGGGAAGGTTTGACCAGTAAATTGTAGTTCATTTTGGTCAATTTCAGCTATATACACAGAAGCAGCTACCCATGCCCCACACCAGCTCCATTGTAGGCAGGTGTACATGTATTCCTAAAGCAGCTTATGCACAGCTTGGGGCAGCCAGGGTGGGCCAAAAGGATCCTGACCTCCAAATTCAGGGGGATCTGCTCTGCTCTCTGATTGCAGCTTCTGATCACAGAGGTGTAGGCAAACAGATAGGTGGAAATTGTTGCACTTTCCCCATTGCTGCAATCCCCTCCCTGTCCAGCCAAAGTGACTTCCAGGGGGTTAAGTCCTGGTTAAATCCAGGGCTGGCATTACTTCCCCCATCCTTAATCTTTCTCTTTTTCCCCTTTTGGAGGCAGACATTAAAGACTGAAATATTCCAAAGCAACTGCATTTACAGGGGAAACTAGAAAGTGACTGCACATGCCCAGGGAAAGGCACAAGCTTAGAAAAGACCCGAGAAAACCTTAGTTTTTCTCTTCAGGCTGATGTTTGACACAGTGATAGCCTACAAAATACAAAACAAACAAAAAAACAAAAAACCCCCAAACAATAACAAAACCCAAGAAACTCTGAGGGAAGGGAGAGATTCTGATTTCCAGAGTTATCACATTATTGGATTCAAATGTCCAGTTTTTAACAATAACAACAACAACAAAATCATACGCCATACAAAGAAACAGGAAAGAATAGTCCATTAAAAGGAAAAAACTAAATAAACAAAACTTAAAAAAAAAAAGACCTGATGGCAGATCTACTAGACAAAACCTTTAAAACAACTGTCTTAGAGATGTTCAAAGAACTAAAAGGAGATGTAAAAACCAAGACAACAATGTATGAACAAAATGGAAATATTGATTTAAAAAAAAATAGAAAACCTAAAATGAAACAAAAAAGAAATTCTGGAACTGAAAAGTATAATAATTGAAATGAAAAATTCACTGAAAAGTTTCAGAGGCTTTTTCTTTTAGTTAGAGTCTCACTCTGTTGCCCAGGCTGGAGTGCAATGGCACACACACTCATGGCCATCCCAGCATTGACCTGCTGGGCTCAGGGTATGCGCTACCATGCCTGGCTAATTTATTTATCTATTTATTGTAGAGATGAGGTCTTGCCAAGTTGCCTGGGTTGGTCTCGAACCCGCGGGCTCAGGCAATCCACAGGCCTTGGTCTCCCAAAGTGCTGGAATTACAGGTTGAGCCACCGAGCTGGGCCCAGAGGCATATTTGAACAGGCTGAAGAGTTTGTGAACTTGAACATAGGACAATAGAAATTACCGAGTCTGAGAAACAGAAAGAAAAACGATTGATTAAAAGTGAATGGAAGCCGGGCTCAGTGGCTCAGCCTGTAATCCCATGCCTTGGCAGGCTGAGGTGAGTGGATTGCCTGAGCCCGCGGGTTCGAGACCCTCCTGGGCAACTTGGCGAGACCTCATCTCTACAATAATCAAAAATTAGCCGGGCGTGGTAGCGCGCGCCTGTAATTCTGGCTACTCGGAAGGCTGAGGCGGAAGGATCGCCGGAGCCCAGCAGGTCCAGGCTGCGGTGGCCGGGAGCGGCCACTGCACTCCAGTCTGGATGACAGTGAGACTCCAACTCAAAAAAAAAAAAAAAAGTGAATGGGGCCTAAAGGACATGTCAAACATCATCAACATACACATGGTGGGAGTTCCAGAAAAAAGAGGAAGTGATAATATTTGAGAAAATAATGACTCAAAACTTCCCAAATTCAATGAAAAACATGAATATAAACATCCAAGGAGCTCAAAGAACTCCAGGTAAAATAAACTCAAAGAGAACTACACCAAGATACATTAGAACCAAACTTTCTTTTTTTCTTTTCTTTTTCTTTCTTTTTTTTTTTTAGAGTTGTGGGGTACAAGTGAGGATTTGCAACATAAGTAGGCTGCATGCAGGTGAAGTTTGGGCCTCTCACCTACTGATAGTGGACCAGGTACCCAGTGTGTTACCATGTGCCTTCCTCCCTCCTCTCTCCCAGCCTCCCCCGAGCTGTGCCACATGACTGCTGAACCCACCCCTTGTGCTACTGTGACTAGTGTAGACCAAACTTTCAAAAGATAAAGACAAAGAAAGAATCTTGCAAACAGAAAGAGAGAAATAACTCATCAAGTAGTAGGAATCTTCAGTAAGATTATCAGCAGATTTCTCATCAGAAACCTTGGAGACCAGAAGGTAGTGATATATTTAACATTCAAAAGAAAAAAAAACCTGTCAGTCAAGAATCCTAGATCTAGCAAAACTGTCCTTTAAAGCAAGGGAGAAATTAAGATATTCCCAGATAATCAAAACCTGAGGGAGTGTGTTGTCATTAGCCCCATCCTGTAAGAAATGCTCAAGGAAATCGGGCAGTGTGAAATAAAAGGGCATTTGACAGTAACTCAAAACCATATAAAGAAATAAAGATCTTGCCAGGCACAGTGGCTCATGCCTGTAGTCCCAGCACTTTGGGAGGCAGAGGCAAGAGGATTGCCTGAGTCCAGGGGCTTGAGACCAACCTAGGCAGCTTGGAAAGACCTCATCTCTACAATAAATCAAAAAATTAGTCTGGCATGGTAGCACACACCTGTGGTTCCAGCTACTTGGAAGTCTGAGGCGGAAGGATCACCTGAGACCATCAGATTGAGACTGTAGTGGCCATGACTGTACTCCAACCTGGGCAACAGAGTGAGACTCTGACTCAAAAAAAAAAAATCTTGGTTTAATAATAAAATAAAAAGAAATAAAGATCTCAATAAAGGTAAATATATGGTCAATTATAAAAACTAGTACTATTGTAACAACAATTCATAGTACCACCTTTTGTTTTCTAAGTGATTTAAGAGACTAATACATTAAAAAAACAATTATTAGTCCAAAAGCTAATATTTTTGTAACTTTGATTTGCAACTCTGCATTCTGTTTTCTACATAATGTAAGAAACTAATTTATTTAAAAGGCTTACAAGTTTATATTTTGGACACACAATGTAAAAAGATGTCATTTGCGACATTAACAACAGAGGTAAAGACAAGGCTGTAAAGAAGCAGAGCTTTTGTATGTAATTGAAGCTAAGCTAGTGTAAGTTCAAACTAGAGTGTTATAACTTTATGATGTTAAATGTAATTCCATGGTAACCATAAAAAATAACTATGGTCATATACACAAAAGAAAATGAGAAAGTAATTCAAACATTTCACTACAAAAAGACAAACACAAAAGAAAACAATAATGCAGGAAATGAGGGACAAAAACCTTATAAGGAATATTAAAAACAAATAGCAAAATGATAAAACTAAGTTTTTCCTTATCTATAAATAAATTAAATGCAAATAGATTAAATGCTCCAATCAAAAGACAAAGATTAGAAGAATAGATATAAACGCACAATCCAACCATATGCTACTTACAAGAGACTCTCTTTAAAGCCAAAAAGACTGAAAAAGACAAATACGTTGGGCTTGGTGGCTCAGCCTGCAATCCCAACACTTTGGAACACTGAGGCAAGTGGATTGCCTGAGCCTGCTGGTTCGAGACCAGCTCGGGCAACTTGGTGAGACCTCATCTCTACAATAAATCAAAAATTAGCTGGGCGTGGTAGCATGCACCTGTAGTTCTGGCTACTTGGAAGGCTGAGCTGGAAGGATTGCCACAGCCCAGCAGGTCGATGCTGAGATAGTCGTGAGCATGCCACTGCACTTCAGCCTGGGCGACAAAGTGAGATTCCAACTCAAAAAAAAAAAAAAAAAAAAAGACACAAATAGAAAGTGAAGGGATGGAAAAAGATATTTCATGCAAATAGTAACCAAAAGAGAGCAGAGGTGACTATACTAATATCAGACAAAATAGACTTTAAAACAAAAAACTTTACAAGGCACAAAAAAAGATATTATATGTGAATAAAAGGTTTAATACAGCAAAAAGATATAATAACTATAAACATTTACACATCTAATAATGAGCTGTCAAAATATATGAAGCAAAACTGATATGAAGGGAGAAACAGACAGTTCTACAATAACAGTTGGAGAGTTTAAAATCCCAATCTCAATAATTAATAGAACAACTGAGCAGAAAATAAGTAAGGAAATTGAGGAATCAAACACCACAATATACCAGCTAGATGTAATAGACATACACAGAACTCTTTGCCCCAAAACGATAGCCTACACATTCTTCTCAAGTACACATGGGACATTTTCCAGGATAGACCATATGACAGGCCACAATTAAGTCTCGATTGATTTTAAAAAATAGGTATAATGCAAAGTATCTCCTTTAACCACAAAGGATAAAGTTAGAAATCAATAACAAAAGGAAAACTGGAAAATTCTCAAGTTTGTGGAAGTTAACATACTCTCAAACCAATAATGGATCAAAGGTGAAATCACAAGGGATATTAGAAAATATTTAGAGACAAATGAAAATAAAAACACAATATATCAAGACTTATGGGACACACTGAAAGGAGGGAAATGTATAGCTATAGAGTAGTTCCTTCTTATCTGAAGGGAATATGTTCCAAGACCACCCCTGAATGCCTAAAACCTCAGATAGTACAAAACTGTACATATATTGTTTTTTCCTATACATATGTAGCAATCATAAAGTTTAATTTATAAATTAGGCACAGTAAGAGATGAACAATAAGTAATAATAAAATAGAACAATTATAACAATATACTACAATAAAAGTTGTGTGAAAGTTATTTCTCCCTCTCAAAATATGTTCTTGTACTATACTCACCCATTTTCAGACCATGGTTAACCATGTTTAATTGAAACCCTGGACAGTAAAACCACAACTAAGAGGGAACTACTGTAAGTGCTTAAATTAAAAACCAAGAAAGTGGTGGTAGGCACCTGTAGTCCTAGCTGCTTGGGAGGCTGAGGCAGGAGGATCACCTGAGCACAGGAGCTTAAGGTTGCAATGAACTAAGGTGACACAGCAAGACCTGTCTCTAAAGAGAAAAGAAGGAAGGAAGCAGGGGCGGGGAGCAGGGAGAGGAGAGAGAGAGAGAATAAAGATATCCAGAATCAACAATCTCACTTTACAAGTTAAAAAACCAGGAGAAAAACTAACTAGACCTGAAGCTAGCAAAGGGAAGGAAATAATAAAGATTAGATCATAGAAATAGAGAATAGAAAACAATGGAGAAAATCAATAAAACCAAATGTGGGTTTTATAAAATGATCAACAAAGTTGGCAAACCTTTACCCAGATGAACTAAGAAAAAAAATATTTAAATTTCAAAAATTAGAAATGAAAGTGGGAACATCATTACTAATTCTACAGAAATAAAAAAGGATTATGAGAGAAGAGAGTACCATGAATAATTGTATGCCGACAAATAGGACACCCTAGATGAACTAGACAGATTCCTAGAACACAAAACCTACCAAGACTAAATCATGAAGAAATAAAATATCTGGATAGACCTATATCCAGCAAGGAGATTGAATCAGGAATAAAAAATTTTCTAATAGGCTGGGCTCAGTGGCTTACCCTGTAATCCCAATACTTTGGGAGGCCAAGACTAGTGAATTGCCTGAGCCCGCAGGTTTGAGATCAGCCCAGGCAAGTTGGTGAGACCTCATCTCTACAATAAATAAAAAATTAGCTGGGTGTGGTAGTGCATGCCTGTAGTGCCAGCTACTTGGAAGGCTGAGGCGGAAGGATCCCCGGAGCCCAGCAGGTCGATGCTGGGGTGGCTGTGAGTGTGCCCCTGCACTCCCACCTGGGCGACAGAGTGAGACTCCAACTCAAAAAAAAAAAAAAAAATCTCCCAACAAAGAAAAGTCCTGGACATTATGGCTTCACTGCTAAGCTCAACTAGACATTTAAAGGAGAAGTAATAACAATCCTTCTCACACTTTTCAAAATAACTGAAGAGGAGGGAACACTTCCTAACTTATTCCATGAAACAAGCATTACTCTGTTACCAAAATCAAACAGACACTACAAGAAATCTACATACCAATATCCCTTAAGAACACTGATGCAAAATTCTTAACAGAATTGTAGAAAATTTAACTCAGCAGTACATTAAAAGATTACACAAAATGATCAAATGAGATTTATTCCTAAAATGCAAGAATGCTTCAACATATGAATATTCACCAATGCAATATACCATATTAACAGGATGAAAGAAAAAACTCACATGACCATCTCAATTGATAAAGAAAAAGTGTCTGATAAAATTCAACACACCTTCATGATAAAAATATTCAACAAACTAGGAAGAGAAGGCAACCACCCCAACATAATAAAAGCCATATATGAACAAACCATAGCAAACATTATATCCTCAAAGGTGACAGACTGATTTTTCTCTAAGATCAGGAACAAGTCAAGAGCCTGCTTTTGCCACTTCTATTTAACACAGTACTGGAAGTTCTAGCCAGAGCAATTAAGCAAGAAAAAGAAATAAAAGTCATCCAAATTGGAAAGAAAAGAAGAAAAACGTGTGTGCAAGGAAGCCCTGTCCAAATCAAATATTTGGAACTGCATCCCGGCTGAGAGTAAACTTCCCAGGTTGGCTACCGCATAAAGTAGAACTTAAGCATTTGGTCCCACCCCAACATAGAGTCTAAACTCAGAAACATTACCCTAACACATCTTGAACTGGTGGTTGCCAGGATAGGGTGTCTAATGTGAATGCAGAAGAGAACTACTTTCAGATCTTGGATTAAGGAGAAGATGTATATGTCCTAAGGAGTTGCAGTGAGTGGCTGCAGATATGTGCATGAGGAAGAGAATATGCATCATCAGTGAGATCTTACTCCAATATTATTAAAAGTTTAATTGGTTACTGTCAAAACAACCAGGCAAAACAAACAACCAAAACAACTATATATATGCACCCATTAGAATGCTCACAAAAAGCTACATGCAGAAGGGTTTGCATAATATATTGCCATTGACATATGCAGATGGTGGAGGAAGGATGTATTTACATCTATGCTACGATGATCAGAGAATATAATAGAAAAGTTTCACCAAAAAAATTACCTTGAGGGAGAGTGCCTGGAAACTGAAGACGGGGATAAAATCTAGAAGAAATAAATTCCTGGAAACATACAACCTCTCAAAATTGAAACAGGAAGAAATTGAAACACTGAACAAGTCATGAAACTAAATAAGTAATAATTTTTAAAAACCATACCAACAAAAAAGGTCCTGAACCAGAATTCACAGCTGAATTTCACCAGGTATGCAAGGAAGAGCTGATATCAAGCCTACTGAAACTATTCCAAGAAATTGAGGAGGAGGGACTCCTCCCTAACTCATTCTATAATGCCAATATCAGCCTGATACCAAAATCTGACAAAGGCACAACAAAGAAGAAAAACTGCAAGTTGATAACCCTCATAAACATAGATGTAAAAGTTCTCAACAAAATACTAGCAAACTGTACCAAACAGCATATCAAAAAGATAATTCACCATGATCAGTTGGGCTTTATTCCTGGGATGCAAGGTTGGTTCAACATATGCAAATCAATAAACACAATCCACCACATAAACAGAATTAAAAACAAGAGCCATGTGATCATCTCAATATATACAGCAAAAAAGTACTTGATAAAATCCAACATCTTTTCATGAAAAAAACTTTAACCACCTAGGCATTGAAGGAACACTACTCAAAATAATACGAGCCATCTATGATAAATCCATAGCCAACATCATACTGAATGGGCAAAAGTTTGAAACATTTCCCTCCTGAGAACTGGAACAAGACAAAGATGTCCACTCTTACCACTCCTATTTAACATAGTACTAGAAGTCCTAGCCAGAGTTTATTAGACAATAATCTATAAGAAACTTAATCAGACAAGGGAAATAAATAAAAGGTATTCAAATAGGAAAAAAGGAAGTCAAATTATCTCTCTTTGCAGATGATATGATTCTGTATCTAGAAAATTCTAAACTCTAAAAGACTCCTTGACTTGATAAGTGACTCCAGAAAAATCTCAAGATACAAAAATCAATGTTCAAAAACCAGTAGCATTTCTTTTTTTTTTTTTTGAGTTGGAGTCTCATTCTGTCGCCCAGACTGGAGTGCAGTGGCCGCTCCCGGCCACTGCAGCCTCGCCCTGCTGGGCTCTGGCGATCCTTCCGCCTCAGCCTTCCGAGTAGCCGGAATTACAGGCACACGCTACCACTCCCGGCTGATTTTTTTTATTTATTGTAGAGATGAGGTCTTGCCAAGTTGCCCAGGTGGGTCTCGAACCCGCGGGCTCAGGCAATCCACTCACCTCAGCCTCCCAAAGCGCGGGATTACAGGCTGAGCCACCGAGCCCGGCTACCAGTAGCATTTCTATACGCCACAATATTCAAGCTGAGAACCAAATAAAAAAACATAATCCCATTAATAATAGTCACACACACAAAATAAGATACCTGAGAATATATTTAACAAAGGAGGCAAAAGAAAGCTATAATGAGAGCTACGAAGCATTGTGGAAAGGAGTCAAAGATAACACAAGTTCATGGACTGGAAGAATCAATATATGGATTGGAAGAATCAATATCATTAAAATATCTGTACTGCCCAAAGCAATTTACAGACTCCATGTAATTCCTGTCAAACTACCAGCATCATTTTGCACAGATCTAGAAAAGCAATTCTTAAATTCACATGAAAGCCAAAATAAGAGCCAAAATAGCCAAAGCAATCCTAATCAAAAAAGGACAAAGCTGGAAGCATCCCATTATTGAATTTCAAACTTCACTACCAACTTTGCTACAGTAACCAAAACAGCATGGTGCTGATACAAAAATAGATACATAGACTAATGGAACAAAATAGAGAACCCAGAAGTAAAGCCACCCACCTACAACCATCTTATCGTTGAGAAGGTGGATAAAAATAAACATTGGAGGAAGGACATCCTAGTCAATAAATGGTGCTGGGAAAACTGGCTAACCATATGCAGAAGAATGAGGCTGGAGCCCTACCTCTCATCTTACACAAAAATTAACTCGGCCAGAATTGGTGGCTCAGCCTGTAATCCCAGCAATTTGAGATGCTGAGCCAAGTGGATTGCCTGAGCCTGGGAGTTCGAGACCAGCTCAGGCAACTTGGCAAGACCTCATCTCTACAATAAATAAAAAATTAGCCGGGCGTGGTAGCATGTGTCTGTAGTTCCAGCTACTTGGAAGGCTGAGGTGGAAGGATCGCCTGCGCCCAGGAGGTCGACGCTGGGGTGGCCGTGAGCATGCCACTGCACTCCAGCCTGGGTGAAGGAGTGAGACTCCAACTCAAAAAAAAAAAAAAAAAAAATTAACCCAAGATGGATTAAAAACTTAAATTTAAGACCTCAAACTATAAAAAATCCTAGAAAAAAACCCAGGAAACATTCTTCAGGATATTGGCTTCAGCAACAAGCTTATGTCCAAGTTCTTCCAAAGCAAATGCAGCAAAAACAAAAATTGACAAGAGGGACCTAACTAAGCTACAGAGCTCCTGCACAGCAAAAGAAACTATCAACAGAGTAAATAAACTACTTACGGAATGGGAGAAAATATTTGTAAGCTATGCATCCAACAAAAAGCTAATATCCAGAAATCTATAAGGAATTTAAATGAATTGACAAGAAAAATAAGTAAATAAATAACCCCATTAAAACATGGGCAAAAGATGTGACAGACACTTCTTGAAAGAAGACATATAAAGGGCCAACAAACATATAAAAGAAAGTTCAGCATCACTAATCATCAGAGAAATGCAAATCAAAACCACAATGAGATACCAACTTACACAAGTCAGAATGACTATTATCATAAGCCAAAAAACAACAGATATTGGTAAGGCTGCAGAGAAAAGGGAATGTTTATACAATGTTGGTAAGAATATAAGTTAGTTCAGCTCCTGTGAAAAACAGTTTGGAGATTTCTCAAAGAACTAAAAGTAGATTTACTATTCAACACAGTTCAATACCACTATTGGGTATGTACCCAAAGGAACATGAATTAGTCTACCAAAAAGATACTTGCACTCATATGATTATTGAAGCACTATTCACAATAGCAAAAACAAGGAACCAACCTAGACACCTATCAATAGTGAATTGAATAAAGAAAATGAGGTACATATGCACCATGAAATGCCACACAGCCATAAAAAAGAACAAAATCGACGGGGCTTGGTGGCTCAGGCTGCAATCCCAGCACTTTGGGAGGCTGAAGCGAATGGATTGCCTGAGCCTGCAGGTTCAAGACCAGCCTGGGCAACTTGGTGAGACCTTGTCTCTACAATAAATAAAAAATTAGCTGGGCATGGTAGTATGCGCCCGTAGTTCCAGCTACTTGGAAGGCTGAGGTGGAAAGATCTCCGGATCCTAGCAAGTCGACGCTGGGGTGGCCATGAGTGTGCCACTGCATTCCAGCCTGGGCGACAGACTGAGACTCCAATTAAAAAAAAAAAGAACAAAATCTTGTCCTTTGCAGCAACACGGATGCAGTGGGAAGCCATCATACTCAGTAAATTAACGCAGAAACAGAAAATCAAATACCGCATGCTCTCACTTATTAGTGGGAGCTAAACACTGGGTGCACGTGGACATCAGATGGGAACAACAGACAGTGGGGACTCCTAAAGGAAAGAAGAAAGGAGGGAGGCAAGGATCAAAAAGCTGTCTCTGGGGGGCCACGTTCACTCTTTGGGTGACAGTTTCAATAGAAGCCCAAACCTTACCATCAAACCTATTTAACACGCTTGCACATGTACGCTCTGAATCTAAAATTTTACAATTCCCCTAAAAGACTTAGTTTTCACTGTTTACTGTTTCAGGAAGATAAATGATAGATGGATGGATAGATAGATACATAGATGATTCATAGACAGAAAGATAGATAGATAGATAGATAGAAATAGTTAGTAGAATTTCTTACATTTCTCTTCCCGTATTTATTTTTTTCCAACATTCTTCACCCTGCAGTATGCCCTGGGAAGTTGACCTTTGATTTCCAATAGGGTTTGCTCAACAGGAACACCAGCAGCAGATCAAAGGAGGGGAAAGGAAAGGAGTCAGGTCGAGGTATTTACGTATTCTCCCTTCTTCCTCCCTGTGGGGTTATGGTGGACTCTAGAAGTCGACAGAAAGACACAGCTCCTATCAGGTGACCCTCTCCATACAGGCTTCTACCTCTACAGATTCGGAGTACTGTCACCTCCCCAATTCCCTTCAGTTCTCCTAGGGACTGTATCATCCCTCATAGTTTTTCTAAACCCTGACCATGCCTTTGTAAATTGTCCCTTTATTAAACTCTCCTCTTCAGATTATATTTGAGTGAGCCAAACGTTCCTGGTGGGACACCAAGAGACAGAGAAATGAGACAGAAACAGCAAGTTGGAGTGGTAACAAAACGAAAATAAATATTGGGGGGTGATGGTGTAGCCGAGAAGTGTTGCTTCACCAGGGGCACCACATTCCAGAGTCTGATCCTCGGCATCATAGACTCACTAACTTGGTTTTGTAATAATAGGACTCTGGGAATGGTCCTCTTCCCACTATGGCCACCCAAGACTGAAGAATTCATCAAAACACCAGTTTACTTATTTATAGCCAAAACTAGGACTCCTAAAGGGAATATTAGAGTATCTTCTGAATTACAAAAATAAGTTACATGTGGCATAAAGTTAGTGTCAGGTAGACATTGTCTTACACATAGCATGCCCTCAGCAGAATCCCAGAAGGCACTATATTGCCTCACGGAGATTATTTATTCTAATAATTTTCAAACAAGTAGGGGATAACTCCTCCAAGAATGTCATATGTGTGGAGGCTCTTTTTTCTTCCTTCCTTCCTTTCTTTTGGAGTCAAAGTCTCACTTCATCACCCAGGCTAGAGTGCAGTGGCATGATCACCTGGCTCACTGCTGCAGCCTCAACTTCCTGGGCTCTGGCGATCCTTCTGCCTCAATCCCTTGAGTAGCAGGCACATGCCACCAAGCCCAGTTAGTTGTTAAAAAATCTTTTGTAGAAACGAGGTCTCACTATGTTGCCCAGGCTGGTACTGAACTCCTGGGCTCAAGTGATCCTCCTGTCTTGGCCTCCCAAAGTGCTGGGATTATAAGGCATGAACCACTGTGCTGGGCTTGTGTGGATGCTGTAAAAACTCCTCCATACTCCCTAAAGACAAGAAATAATCCCTTGGGGTTTATTTTTCTCCCTTGGCAGCTTCCCCTAACATATTGAAAATCACCGTCTGTGATGAGAGCTGTTCCCAGTGACAATGTTCCTTATCTGCACCTGTATTGGCAAGAGAGGAGGTTGAAGTTAGTTATTCACACTAGCTGGGAAAGAAATTGTAATCCATAAGTTTCCATTGGGAGCAAATTCTTCCCTGTCCCCTTCTATTTTTGTATGACTACACCAGAGTCCATAGTTTTGCTGTTACTTTTTGTCCATTGTTATGAATTAAGGATATTTTTCTCAAGTGGGGGGCTAAGCCTCCTTCCGTTGTTAAGAAGTGAGACTTTATCCTATGTTTTGCTCTATGAGTCTCCAAGAGATTCTTAATAATGCATGGATTTGATGAATCACATCAAACTATTCATCTGAAGTTGGACAAAATGAAAGCCAAAAAGGAAAGTTACTTAAATGTGGTCAAGTGAGTTAGTGTCAGGAACGACCTGTGTTGAACCTAGGTGTCTTGACTGAGCTGCTTCCAGAGCACTTTGATTGTAGAACAATGTTTGAACAAAGCATTTTTTTTTTCTTCTGAGTCAGTCTCACTCTGTTGCCCAGGCTGAAGTGCTGTAGCATGCTCACGGCCACAGCAGCCTCGACCTGCTGGGCTCAGGTGATCCTTCCACCTCTGCCTCCAAGTAGCTGGAACCACGGGCATGTGCCACCACACCTGGATAATTTTTTTATTTATTCTAGAGATGAGTTCTTGTCATGTTGCCTAGGCTGGTCTCGAACCCCTGAGCTCAGGCAATTCTCTTGTCTCCGCCTCCCAAAGTGCTGGGATTACAGGCATGAGCCACTGCGCTCGGCTTGATTGAAGCATTTCTAAAACTATAGTTCTTTTGCAAGCAACGATCCCCGTATGTATTCGTATATAAGATAACTGATAAACAAAATATTGAATTGATTAGAATATCCTGTTTTTCTATTCAAAGAAAGAGGTTAATTTGTGTTTAAGGGTTATTCATGTTTAATTCATTTGGATGAGGAAACATCTAGGAAGCTATATGGTGAGTGGTGGCATTTTAAGATTTT
The DNA here is from genome assembly GCA_963574415.1 of Tarsius wallacei. Classification (NCBI taxonomy): domain Eukaryota; kingdom Metazoa; phylum Chordata; class Mammalia; order Primates; family Tarsiidae; genus Tarsius; species Tarsius wallacei. The sequence continues at coordinate 60,398 of CAUYQG010099531.1, forward strand.
TAAATTTTTTTAAATTGAGGCATAATTCACATATAGTAAACTTTTCTCTTTTTAGGTGTACGGTTCTAGAAATTCTGACAAATGTTTTCAGGCATGCAGCCCTACACAATCATCACTGGACAAAATTCCCTCATGCCCCTGGGTCACCATACCCTCCCCCAACCTCCAGGCCTTGACAACATTTGACTGAATTTTTGTCCAATAGTTTTGCCTTTTTCAGATGTAATATAAATGAAATCATTTATGACATTTTCAGTTTGGCTTCTTTCACTTAGCAAAAAACATTTGACATTTATCCATTTGGGTGAACGTGTTAGTAGTTTGTTCCTTTTTTTTCTCTTGAGCTGTATGACGTTGTCTAGACGTACCACAGTTTGTTTATTTGGAAATGATACCAATTCTACTGAAAGTATTCCAGGCAATTGAGAAATATGGAACTCTCCCAAAATCATTTTATGAAACTAACATTACATTGATACCCAAACTAGGTAAAGATCCAACAAAGAAAGAGAACTACAGGCCAATATCCTTGATGAACATAGATACTAAAATTCTCAGCAAGATCCTAGCAATCCAGATTCAACAACACATCTCAAAAATCATCTACCACGACCAAGTCGGCTTCATCCCTGGAATGCAGGGCTGATTCAACATTTGTAAAACCATAAACATAATTAAATACATCAACAGATATAAAAACAAAGACCACATGATTATATCATTAGACACGGAAAAAGCTTTTGATAAAATCCAGCACCCCTTCTTGGTAAAAACCCTCGAATATCTAGATGGAATATACCTCAAAATAGTAAGAGCCATCTATGAGAAACCCACAACCAGCATACTGCTAAACAGACAGAAATTGGAACCATTTCTCCTGAAAACTGGAACAAGACAAGGATGCCTATTCTCACCCCTCCTGTTCAACATAGTTTTGGAAGTTCTAGCTAGAGCAATCAGACAAGAGAAGGAGATCAGGGGTATCCAAATAGGAAAAGAGGAAGTCAAGTTATCCCTCTTTGCAGACGACATGATTCTACACCTCGAAAACCAAGAGAATCTGTCAAAAACCTCCTTGCACTGATAAAGGACTTTGGCAAAGTCTCAGGGTATAAAATAAATGTGTAAAAGACAGTCGCATTTCTATACACCAACAATAAACAAACAGAAACCCAAGTAAAAAGCACAATTCCGTTCACAATAGCCACACATAAAATGAAATACCTTGGCATCTTCCTAACCAGAGATGTGAAAGACCTTTACAATGAAAACTACAAAACATTACTCAAAGAAATCAAAGATGACACAAACAAATGGAAAAATATTCCATGCTCATGAATTGGAAGAATCAACATTGGTAAGATGTCCATCCTACCTAAGGCAATCTACAGATTTAACACAATACCCATCAAATTACCAGCAGCATTCTTCTCAGACCTGGAAACAACAATACAGGAATTCATATGGAAACTAATGACCACAAATAACCAAAACAATCCTCAGCAAAGAAAACAAATCAGGAGGTATCACACTCCCAGACTTTAAACTTTATTATAAAGCTACAGTAATCAAAATAGTCTGGTATTGGTACAAGAACAGACATATAGACCAGTGGAGCAGGATAGAGATTCCAGAAGCAAAACCTCAATTTCTCAACCAACTCATTTTCAACAAAGCCTCCACCACCAACCACTGGGGAGAAGAGAACCTATTCAGTACATGGTGGTGGGAAAACTGGCTGACCACATGTAAAAGATTAAAACATGACCCCTACCTATCACCATACACACAAAAAATCAACTCT
>CAUYQG010099534.1:0-11411 GCA_963574415.1 Tarsius wallacei
ACGATGGAATACTATGCAGCCATAAAAAAGAACAAAATCATGGATTTCGCAGCAACTTGGATGGAACTAGAATCTATAATACTGAGCGACCTCTCACAGAAACAAAGATCAGAGTATCACATGTTCTCACTCATATAGTGAACGTTGAACATCCAACATAATACTATAAGAAAATGACTGACAGTGGTGGGAAATTATGGGGAGGGGAGGGGAAGGGAGACGGGATTTACGGTACTCAATATCTGTCTGGGGACGGGGAGACACCTCTTATTATCAAAGGTGTCTGAACGAAGCATATTTGTATAATTAATCCTTAACTGTACCCCACAATATCATAATAAAAAATACTGATTATATTTTTTTTTTAAAGTAAAAAAAAAAAAGAAAATACGTTGAATCCTTCTCACCTCACTCCCACTCCCAACCCCCCGCCCCATCTCCACCAAATATAGTAGTAGTTGTAAAAGGGATAGAAAGCTTAAGCAAGAAAAAGCGTGTGAGGGAAAATCCAAGCTGGGAAAGGCTCAATAATCACAGCTGTCTCCTATTCTTTCCTGTCTAGGTTTCACCCTTTGTTCTGCTCTAAGACCTCTCCCCAGCCTTCCAACTGGAGCAGTCATCGACCCCACACCCCTGTTTTCAAGCAGTCCTCTGATTGCCTTAGCTCTCCTGGACCAGTTATGGGCAATTCCCTTTGTTATGCCAAAATTGGGTTGGCATTTTTTTTCTATTTTTTAGAGACAGGGTCTTGCTCTGTTGCCCAGGCTGGAGTGCAGTGGTGAAATCATATTCTCTCTGCAGCCTCAAACTCCAGGGTTCAAGTGATCTTCCCACCTCAGCCACCCAAGTAGATGGGACTACTGGTACATGCCACCATGCCTGGCTAATTTTTAAGTTTTTTTGTAGAGACAGGTGAGGGGAGGTCTCACTATGTTGCCCAGGTTGGTCTTGAACTCTTGGCTTCAAGTGATCCTCCTACTTTGATCTCCCAAAGTGCTGGAATTGCAGGCATGAGCCACCACACCCGACCAGCATTTTTCAAGTGGATTTTTACCGAAAAAGGAAAGAGAACACAAAAACCAGGAAATTCTGATGTCTAGAACAGAACAGGACTATAGTCCTGGGATTCTTTATTCTAAAACAATCATGTTCAAAGGGGTTTCCTAGACCAGCAACAGCATAAGCAACACTAAGGAACTTGTTAGAAATACAAAATCTCAGGCTCCACCCCAGACCTACTGAATCAGAAACTCTGGGAGTGGGCGCCAGCCATCAGTCTTTTAATAACCCCTACAGGGGATTCTGATAGATACTCAAGTTTGAGAACCACTGGCCTGAGGAAACTGCAACCTAATATTGTGTAGCCTTGACTGGTCCCACCTTGCAGAGCACACAGCTTTCTCTTTCTTTCCATGTGTCAGTCATGCTTGCTTTTGTTTGTTTATGGCCTAGTCACTTGTGACTAACTACGTTTGGGCTAGTAAAGTTTATGCTGTGGGCTAACATGTGCACCAAGTATTACTATAACTAATTATTCCAGGAACTTCCACATTATTTTTTCCTTACGCTCTGCATTGCACTAAGCACATTACACTCACTGTTTCACTTAAGCCTCACAACAGCTCTATAAGGTAAGCATTATCCCCATCTTTCAAATGAGGAAGTATAGACTCAGAGAAGGCAATTTGCCCAAGGGATCCAGGTAATAAAGGGGCAGAGCCAGGAATTCATACCTAGATTTCTGTAACTCCAGAGTCCATACTCATAACCTTGAGCCCACACTGCTTCCCCACAGCCACATGGCTCCCGTACCTGGCACCATTGTCTGGGGGAGCTTCTATAACCATATATCAACTCACTATCTTGGCTAGCTGACACCTCTTCTTAAACACAAGCACTTTCATATATTATCCCTGGATGAGTTACTTAAACTTGTTTATCCCTTGTCTATAAAATAAGAGTAATAATTACCTCAGAGGGTGTCTGTGAGAATCAAATAGGTAAATGTATATGAAAGTGTCCTAAACTCTAATAGAAATGAAAGGTATGATCTCCAGTTTACAGATGAGGAAATGTAAGCTCAAAGTGGTTATCTGAATGAGACAAAAACTGCTAGCCTTCCACCTGTTATTTGAAGGTACTAGATGATCTCTGCTCCCCAAAAATCTCCACTTTCTGCTAGAAGTAGAAGATAACGTTCTCAGGCCAGGGTAACAAATAGGCAGAACACATACCTTTTAATCAAGAGAAGTGAGAATGGCCTAGAACCAAGGATCTTCCTGAGGAAGTACTGGCTTAGTCCATAGCTTTTGAAATTGAATTTGGGCAGCCAGAAATCACAGGGTCGAGGTGACAGGAGTTGGGGGAAAAGCAGAGACTCTGCTACAAGTAGGAGAGCTCAAAAGATTGACCAGCTTCATCATTTCGCTTATGGCCCAACCACCCACATTACCATTTAAAACCACATTTAGTCCTAGCTTTCTTTTTAAACAATTTTTCAACTGAAGTATAATATACTTACAGAGCAATCCTATCTTTTCATGTGTCCTTTTCCCCTTCCTTTGTTTCTGAACTCTCCAGTTTTTACATTTTTCTTTTAATACTTCCTTCCCACAGATAAGACTAGTTCTCTGTGAAATAGACGGTCACTCCCAGTCTTCTCTGTTTCTTTTTCTTGGTCTGCCCAGAGCACATACACTGTTTCAATTAGGGTAGAGGTCAAAAAGCCAAGAAAGGATGCTGGTGTGTTTTGTGAAACTACAGTGTTACACCAACAAGACAGAAGCCACTCTGGGCAACACTCGAAGGGTCTATCTTTGAGTTTCCTGAGGATTGATGTGACTGAGAAGCCACTATGTGAGTTTTCTTGGGAGAATTTTTACACCAGGATTCTCTTTTGAGCTTATTTCCTGTTTTTCTTACATAAAATATCTTTTCTCTGAAATGTAATTTCTTAAAGAAATATGGACATGAAATAACACCAAATAAATGTTGAATAGATAACAAATGTTAAACGGAAAATCCTCTACCTGCTATCTTTGTGGCCATTCACTTTTCAGCAAGTCACTTCTCAAAAATATTTCATTTCTATAGCATACAAAGCTTGTTTAAATAGGACTCTATGTGATCTCTCATCAATTTTAACAGATTCAAGCACAACATAAGTTATAACCATCTTAAGATACCCACAAGAATTCACGTACTATTACCCATTAATGTCATAATTAAAAAGAAAAAGCTACACTTGGTCAAATTTCTGGTCCATCCAGCCCAGAATTTTTATAGGGGGACACAGAAACATGTTGGCAGAAGGAATAGAGAGGGTGTGGTTATCCTCCTTATTAACAACTTCAAAGGCTAAAGATATTTCACAAGAGTCTCCATAAGATATTTTGGTTTTATTTTCTACAAATGTAGTCTAAATCGTCCTTGAATCTTTTTACAGTGCAACTTGTACTGTTGCTTGAGGTGGTGAGTTCTGTAAGTTTTACTGCCCACTGTATAAAGTCTCACTTCCTTTTGTTTGTCTTGGATTTGACTCTTTTGAGTTTAAAGGTCTGTGCTGAGCTCTAGCCAGTAAATAGCTTTGATCACTATTTACTCCATCCTTACGCTTCACGATGCTTTTATAATGAAGGAAATAGTGGAACTGACCTCATAGGATTCATAATTACTAAAGGAGTCAATGTATATAAAGTGTTCACTCCTGTGCTGGGTTACAGAATGAGTGCTAAACAAGTGATCATTATTAGCAATCCTATTATTAGTATTAGCTTTGGTCATTGCCTCTATCTTCATCTTTTTGGATTAATAAATGCTAAAACTTTGAGTCTGTCTCTGTATAACTCCTTCTCATTTCCTCATTCTCACTATCTACCTCTATAGCCACCTTGAGCTCCATTTTTCTTTTTTTAAATTTGTGACCCCTTGAATTAAACATTAAGCTCCAGATATGGCTACAACAGCTTTTAATTTTTTTTTTTTAAATAAGGTAACATTTTATTTCTTGTCTATTTTCTTGATGCACAGAATTTTGTTGACCTTTCTGTCCAAAATGGCACAGTAGGCTGAAATTTTTTCAGAAATAACCTACAACTCTTAGATTCACTTTCCAGACCCATAGGTAGAGACAAATCTAATTATTTGTATTGTATAGTTAGTCTCTTTTTTATTTTTTGTAAATGTTTTATCTTGCTGAGATGATCTATTATTCCTTTTTCCTACTCCCCGAATTTTGAGAAATATGTCAGGTTGGCGTTTCAATACTGAGAAGAACTTACTTAATATCAGGTACAAACACAGAAATACTATTGTGTATACTTTATTGTGCACCACTTATAATACTTCAATAAGCCTGGGCCCATGGAAATCATAATACTGACACTTCTCCATTCAGAGAAGCACCCACTTTTTCCTATCTTCCAGTTTATTCTGTAAGTTAGCTTGCCTTCCATGAAAAAATGTTTTCCCCAATCCACAGTGACTCATTTAACAACAACAAAAAACGTCAACAATATGGAAGCTTGTTCAAGGGCTTTTAAAAAAGTCTTTGTAAATTCTATTCCTTGGTTCCTCCTTGTCCATATGTTATTTACTCTCTTGAGGAGTGCTCATAGATTAGTCAGACATGACTTTCTCTCACAAAAACCCTTCTGCCTTCCTTCCAAAAGGTCATGTTTGACCGTGACTCTTGATTTATTCCTTAGCTATAAAACAGTGTTCAAAAATCATGAACTTCGCAGCAACATGGATGGAATTAGAATCTATAATACTGAGTGATCTCTCACAGAAGCAAAGAGCTGAGTATCACATGTTCTCACTCATAAGTGGACCTTGAACAACTACCGCAATACTATAAGAAAAGGATTGAATATAACGGGAAACTGTGAAGGGGAGAGGGGCGGGGAGGTGGGACTGACAGTAGTGGAAATCTGCCTGGGCAGGGAGGGCACACCTCATCAACAACCTGCACAGTGAATATTTGTACAACTAACTCTGAAATGTACCCCACAATTTTAAAATAAAAACATTTTAAAAGTTAAAAAAAAAAACAGTGGTTCAGAGATTTCCAGATTTTGCTTTTTAAGAAATTTTTTCATAAAATTATTAAATGTCAGTGCTTGAAAGAAAGTTAGAGATGGTCCAGTTCCCTTCATTTTACATTAAGGAAACAGAGGCCTTAGAAAGGCTTCTGCCAAACTTGTTTTTCTTCTATTAGTCTTTTTAACAATTTGAGTAAAATTCTTATTCTACATTGTGCTGAAATGTTTGGGCATATGTATTCTCTGATGTCTCAAATGGAATGTATTTTTCTTATCATGAAATACATAATAGATATAACTTATGGAATGAAAATGTTTTCAAGAAATCCTAGTTTTTTTAAAAAAAGAAACTTGTTACATTTAACTTTATTGTCATATACTTTACCTCATGAGTTTGCTTTTTATCTTATTGTTCCTATTAAGAATTCTACCCCCAAAACACACTTACATTTTTGTTACTGCTAAAATCACATTTCCAAGTTTGTATATTGCTTACTTAGTGCTAGGTACTGTTTCAGCTCTCTTCGTAGATCCTCATTTAAAGTTCAAAGGTAGGCAATATGAATCTACAGTGATTGAAGACAAGAAAGTGGATAACTTTGGGCTGGAGGAGGTAGTAACTGAATGGGGGCATCAAGATAACTTCTGGAGTGCAGGTTTCTGTTTCTTGATCTGGGTGATAGATACACGAATTTGCTAACCTTGTGAAAATACACTGAGCTGTTGAACATTGTGATTTGTGGAGCTTTTTCTGTAGGCATCTCATACTTCAGTAAAAGTTTACAGAAAAATTAACACTCATTTAAGTCCCTAAATTGACTTGGTAAGGTAGATATTTTTATGATCCTCTTTTGACAGATGAGGAAACTCAGGTGCAGAGAAATAAAACACTTTGTTGAAGCTAACAGCTAGCATGTAGACGAACCTGAGATTTGAACCTAAGCACGGGGTCTGACATTAAGTTCCTGAACTTGCCACTGGACGCTTATGTTGGCTGCACTGTACAAACAACTCGGTAAGGTTTCATAACCTTGGTATATCAGTGTCTTACAGATGTTTTCGTGTTGACACGAGTGGCATTCATTGTCTTATGACATTGTCTTAACGAGTGGCATCAGTGTCTTACAGATGTTTTCGTGTTGACATGAGTGGCATTCATTATTGTTGTTGCATGTTTTTGTGTGCCATTGCAAGAATGTGGGAGCTTGAATTAGAGCAATGAACAAACATTAGATTTCTTGCTAAACTTGGAAAGAGAGTACGTGGAATCAGGGACATATTAGTCCAAGTTTATGGGAATAATGCCAGGAAGAAAACAGCAGTGTGCAAATGGAGCAAATGTTTTTCTAAGGGGAGAGAAAGTATCACTGAAGAAGAGAGGTCAGGATGGCCAGTAACAAGCAGGACTGACAAAAAACATCACAAAAATTCATCAAATTGTGCATCAAAATCATCGGCTGACTGTGAGATGCATAGCAGACCAAATAAACATCGATAGAGAAACAGTTATGAAAACTTTGGCATGAGAAAAGTGTGTGCAAAAATGGTGCCGAAGGAGCTCTTGCATCACAACAATGCACCAGCTCCCATAGCACTGTCTGTGATGGAGTTTTAGCCAGTAAACAGATAGCTATATTGGAACATCTCCCTATTCACCTGATCTTGCCCCCAATGACTTTTTCCTTTATCCAAAGATAAAGGAAATATTGAAAGGAAGACATTTTGATGACATTCAGTACATCAAGGGTAATATGATGACAGCTCTGATGGCCATTCCAGAAAGAGTTCCAAAATTACTTTGATGGGTGGACTAGTGCATAGCTTCCCAAGGGGAGTACTTTGAAGGTGACTGTAGTGATATTCGGCAATCAGGTATGTAGCACTTTTTCTAGGATAGATTCACGAACTTAATTGTCAGACCTCGTAGTCTGATTCTAGGGTCCATATTCTATACTAGTACACTACATACCACCTCACAGAATTTTTCTAGTAGCAATGTTATTTGCTTTCTAATCTTATGATGACTTTGTATTTGGCCCTAACTGCATTTACTTCTATATTTTCTCTCATTACATGTCATCACCCCTGGCCAGGCTCAGTGGCTCAGCCTGTAATCCCAGCACTTTGGGAGGCCGAGGAGAGTGGATTTCCTGAGCCCGCAGGTTCGAGACCAGCCTGGTAAACTTGGTGAGACCTCATCTCTACAATAAATCAAAAAGAAAATTAGCCAGGCATGGTAATGCGTGCCTGTAGTTTTGGCTATGTGGAAGGCTAAGGCAGAAGGATCGCCGGAGCCCAGTAAGTCGATGCTGGGGTGGCCGTGAGTGTGCTACTGCACTCCAGCCTGGGTGAGGGAGTGAGACTACAGCTAAAAAAACCCAAAAAAACCCTACATATTACCACCCCTTGCTTCAATGAACTTCCACACACATACTTAGAAGAGGAAAAAAAGGAAAATGCTTTAATGACATAATTTGTCTGCCTTTGTCATTTAGTTTTGTGTTTCTCTGTGTCCCTCAAAGATGTCCATGGTGAATTTCCCCATGAAACTAAGGTATATAAACACCAACCTGAAACTCCAAGAACATTCTCAATATCTTAAAAAAAGGTACCCTAAAAATTCTTTCAACTAATCTCTAAGTGCAGAAATCACACTGCTGTCTTTTGTTCTAACCTAAACATTTTAGGGATTCAGAAAATCACAGCAGGAAAATACTTTAGGCACTCTGATTTCTAGTTGACTCTATCCCTGATTGTTGTGTAACTTCTATGCAAGTCAAAATGCTTTTGTAAATAAGGGTAGGATTTTCAAAAACTCATGAGGGTTGCTGAGAGTAGTAGAGGCTTAGGGAAAGGGGCAAATGGACAGGGGAAAGGAACTACCACTATTTGTTAAGTGTTACGTGCATTATCTCATTGAATCCTTGTCATCACCATTTGAAGTACGTATTAATAACTCCATTTTGCAGATGAAGAAAATGAGGCTCAGACAAGTTCAGCTAATAAGGTCAATCTGGCTCCAATGCCCATGTTTTTTTTTCCTCCATTAAATTGTACTATCTTTCAAAAAAGGAAATGTCTCATTGCCTGTTTTATAGTAAAAATATCAAAAGAAAAGAGAAGAATACGATGTGAGTAAAAACATTTTTTTCTATTAAAAAGCTATTACTGAAAAAAGCCCCACTCTTTGTAAACAACATGTAGCTGTTTAATGATAGAGAAAGGCGTTATGAACAACAGTACTAATTGGTTAATTCCACTCATGACAGTAGATCATTACAGTGAATCACACTTTTTCCTTAATCTGTCTCCTTGGAAAGCACTGAAAAAAAGACTAAGATCAGGCCGGGCTCGGTGGTTCAGTCTGTAATTCCAGCACTTTGGGAGGCCGAGGGGAGTGGATTGCCTGAGCCCGTGCATTCGAGATCAGCCTGGGCGACTTGGCAAGACCTTATCTCTACAATAAATAAATAAATAATTAGCCAGGCATGGTAGTGCGCCCCTGTAGTTCCGGCTACTTGGAAGGCTGAGGCGGAAGGATGGCCAGAGCCTAGCAGGTCAATGCTGGAGTGCCCGTGAGTGTGCCACTCACGGGCACTCCAGCCTGGGCGACAGAGTGAGACTCCAATTCAAACAACAACAACAACAAAAGAGTTCAAAAATATTTCAGATCTTATCACTTTTTGAAAAAAAACTTCCTCACTAAAAATACTGCGATCAAATGATATTAGCAATTACAGCAAATTTAGATAAATCCCAAGTTATTATAGACCTATGATCCTGCCCATGAGACTTAACCATTAGTTGTGATTTTTTTCAACACTCCAGCTATAGATAATGTAGCACACTACCCTCCGTTCTTTATAGTGGTAAAGTCTGATGCCACACTCCCTGGGTTCAATTTCTGACTTAACACCTAATAACTGTGTGACTTTGGTTTGTAGGATTATCAGACTTAACAAATAAAAATACAGGATAGACACTTAAATTAGAATTTCAGATAAACAATGTTTTTGGTATAAATATGTGTCATGCAAAAGTATTCCTTTATCTACAATTTAAATTTAATTGGCATACTGTATTTTATCTGGCAACTCTAGCTTGGATGAATTACTTAATCTTATTCTGTGCTTCAGTTTCCTCATCTGTAAAATAAGAATGACATGATGATAGTATTACCTAGCTCATGAAGTAGTGGTGTGAATTAAATGGCAATATATATAAACTGCAACCATACTAGACACAGAGTAAACACTATATAAATGATAGCTATTATAATTAACTAATTCCTATATTTACAATAATTCAAGTTTGGCTTGGGCTTCTGCTTTAAAAAAAATACTTTATACCTCATTTGCTATGTGCAGGACCAAAGGAGAGGTGTGATACCGAAGCATTTTGTTAGGCATACTCACTTTGAATAGCTTACAATTTTACTAGGAAACATATTCAATAACCCAACATTTTACAACCCAGACACAGTTTCTTCTGCTATTGTTCATTTAAATGACCTTTCCATACAGCAATAGCCTTTATATGTTTCTAAAGTCTGGAAAAAATAAGAAAATATACCTTTAAAAATATTTCATTAATTAAACCCATCCTTTATAACACAATGAGCACCCATTTCTCTATATTTGCATAACAAGAATCTATATATTGTCAAAATCAAAAATTACAGTAAAATTTAAGATCTCATATATTTCAATTTCTTATAATACCTGAGAAAAACCCAAACACACAATAAAATGCATCGTACAAAGCATTTAAAATATTAGTACCTGCTTTCATGATCTTATATTGTAAATGTCTATCACTATTTTCACAATTTATATGGAAAGCATGATTTATCTATGTTAATTTCAAGTTGGCATTTAGCCATGTGAATGCTTACCTTAACATATGGTAAACTCTAAGGATGTGTGAAGTTTCATAACAGGTCAATAGCACAGAAAGAATGGAAGAACTGGAATAGTATGAATGATTCTGAAAAATCAGAGAAATATTAACTAAAGTTGCTGTGCACTTTCACAGCAGGCAAATATCATGGTTTTACCAGTAATCTGTGCTTTAGATTGCAATAAATTGTTCTGTTTTTCTTTCCATTGTAGAAGACACTAACTTGGCTTCATGAAACCAGGCATGCATGTCATCTCCCACCTCATTTTCTTTTGAGTGTAGGAAGGGAAATATAATACAAACTGTTCTGGTGCACAATAATCTATTTTACAGTTGCATGCAAGAAAACCATCCCAGAAAACCTGGCAACATAGCATTCAGATCTCTTCACACCATTTCTGTTCTTTACTCTGTTCCTTTCTTTACTGTCATTATCATGAATTCATAGGCCAATCTATGTAAGCAGGAACACAGCAGAAATATTGAGTAATACAATCTTATAGACATGAGATTAACAATCATTGCTTCGAAGAAAATAGTGCACTTTCTGCAGATAGATATGGTGCCAGGAAACATAGAACACATTTGACTGGTCCCAAATATACAACAATTATTCAAGAAGTAGTTTTCTAAATGGGAAGTGAACAGCTTGAACTTGGTTTCTATTTTTTATGTCCTTTATTGACACCTTGCCATGAGATTACAAAGGGTTTCCTTCTGCAGTTCTCAAATCTATACTTGCAATCTGATCTCTTGCTATTTTCAACTGCCTTTGGCATCTCCACTTAGAGGTTGTACAGGTACCTCGACTCAAGGTACCCAAACTGAACTCCTTATCTTTCCCCAATCCTGATTCTCCTTCCATATTCCCTGGCTCAGTTCCGAGTATCAGCATTTACCCCATTCCCAAAGCTAGATGTATCTGGCATTTTAAACTTCTCCCTCTGGTGCTGTCCACATCTAATCAATTGGATACTGTTGATTCCACCTCCAAATTGTTTCTGGAACCTGTCCCCTCCTCTTCATTCTCAAAGCCACTAATTTAGTTCAGTCCCTCTCCTGTACTTTTACAATGGCCTCCTAATAGTCTCTTAATAGGTCCCTCTGCTTCCAGTCTCTTCTGTATCCAATCTATCTTTTATGTGCTAGGCAGAGTTTTCAATAGTAAATCTGGATCAAATTCCTTTATTCCTTAAAAGCCCTCAGGACTACTAGAAGCCTATGAGATCAAATCTAAACTCTTCAGAATGGCGTATGAGGCTCACAGTCTATCTCCAACTTATCCTTCCAGCCTCATTGCTGGGATGCCTCATGTACTTTATGTTTCTGCCTGTTAAACCAAACTACCAGATAATTCTCACAAAAAAATAATTGTCATATCTCTAAGCTAGTGGTTCTTAACCAAGAGTACACAACATAGGCACCTGCGAAGTTTTTTATTTTGTTTTGTTTTGTTGTTTTTGAGTTGGA